>JAGFNQ010004544.1:0-132297 GCA_024364735.1 Boesenbergia rotunda
GGCTGCCCGTATCGTCCAAAATATAGGGCAGGATCAGTCTATATTTGATCACATGGGTCAGATTTATTGTAATATACTAGATTTGATCGAAACTGATCAGGTTATTTAATGGACAAAAATTGATCAAATGAGCCTGATTTGATCAATATGTTTGATTATGAATTAAATGGGTTTAGGTTAAACAATAACAACTGGACATCTTAATTATATCATTTTTAATAAGGACAATGGACTAAGCTAATGTTTATGATCTAATTCCCTAATTTACCGACCAAGTATGTCAGTCAATCGGAGCTCCTCTATTAAAGAAAATTTATTTTTCTTATTTGTTTAATTATTATATATATTGGTTCTATGCATATGCATATGTACGTGTGAATTGAATTTAATCAGTTTTGTTATTTATTTGTCAGTTTTGTAATAACATTATTATTTTCAATTTTAGATGTCACGGATAATATACACATGACTCATTGTAATGTGTTACGGAATGAGCTAAAGAGAGGAGATTCAGGAAATAAAATAAGACCCGATTCATCGAGTTACAACACATATTGGACTTCTCGATCCGAGAAACTTGAGCAGGAAGATTTCTCGATACAAAACAATTATAGGATCTGGGTTTTGATTCGATTATCGTCGGAGCGTTCTAAGGTGCATAGAGCACACCATGTATGGAGGTGTTATGAAGGGTGTATATCATTTGCTAAATTGCGTGTAGAGCTCCTTCACCATGAGAATTCCTACAAAAATCTTGAGGATTATGAGGATGATCTAAAAGAGGATCTTGAAGAGCGAGGATTCAGAAGTGGATTCGAATACGGATCAAATAGAGCAGTGGCAGATCTAGGATTATAAGTTCGAGAGGCCAACGTAAATAATTATTATAATAATAATCAAGAAAATAATTATTATAATAATATCTTCTCTAACCTTTCAAAGATAATGTATATTGAGTTAAAATTTAAAAAATAAAATAATATTTTTTTAATTTAATCATCCAAGGGATTTGAACTCATATGCTAAAACAAAAATTAAACTTACCATTAAACCCACTACAAATATAGAATTGTAAAGAAGTCAAATTATATATATACTAGGAAAATAAAAATTGCTATACTAAAAAAGTAAAAATTTCTATATAAAAAAAATAATATTAAAAATTTGGGGGGTCGTGGCCCTCCCGAGTCCCCATGTAAATCCGCCCCTGAAATAGAGAATTCTAAATTGATCTACTTGGGATAACACTAATTGAGTCCAAGATGAACTAGATTTTTTTTTTGTAGGTGTGTATTATGTCGGTGCTTAGATTCTAACATAATCTCCCATAAGCACAGTTAGTATCTTAATCAATTATACTATGATTATTAATATTTTGCATGAATTAATTAAATATTTAATAATTATTTATTTTATTAGTTTTTTAATAATTGAAAGAAGAATTTGTTAGTTAATTTATAATAGTTGGTGGGGAAATAATTATATGTATCAATTAATTATTTAATATTTTTATATAAATATTCTTAATAATCATAGCCCAATGTCACGGTTGATGTTATGAATTTTAAATTTTGTAACACAAAAATTTTGAATCATGATGAATTATGAATTGAATTGAGAAATTTAATCATGTTGAATGGTTAATTACGTCACTATCCGGGCTAGAATCATAAATTATCAACGATGTGTTAATTTCAAAATGTCAATTTCGAAACTGTCTATATTTCAAATTGATGGGTCTAACATGCATAATAAATATACTTGTCCACAGTAAGTGCAACATTTTAGATCTCTAGTCACAACTTTTGACGGTGCCTTTATGGTTCTGTCATAGGCGAAAGGTAAAGACGGTGACAACGAAACTAGGGGCTACCGTCCCAACGAGAACACACCACCTCCCTCTTAAATACCCTACTATCTTTCAGGAAATCTTTGGTTTACAGGCACTCGCACCAATTGCAAACTGAGCCAAGGATTTTTTTTTTTTGGGAAAAAATAACAAATGAAAATGGAGCTCCTTTTGGTCATTTTGGAAATGTTAGGGTGATATTATGATAATAGCTATGGTCTATTCAAGTGTCCAACGGATAGGAATCAGTTGGAGAGTGGCGGAGGAGGGATCGGTGATTGTTTACTTTCCGTTGTCTTTTTCCCATGTTAGGATCTAAACAAATTTCAAGTCTTCCACTGTATCATCCGCTTTCCGTTTACATTGACGTCTTCATCATCGACAACACTCTGAATTTAATTCCTCCTCCCTCGCCCTTTGAATTCTTATAAAACATGTATTATATATATTTAGGTTGAGCAACTACATAAAGTCCCCCTTTCCTATGGCCCGTCCTAATCACTTCTGAGATCGCGGGTCCTGCACATAACAATTGAATGAAGAGAAAGAGATTAAATATCCAGACGCATACAATTGACTAACAGAAACAAGATTAAGTGTAAGACTAGGAATATATTAGACATCAGGAAGAGACAAATAAGTTATAACAATAGAACCAACACCTACTAATTGCATCGAAATACCGTTAGCAGTCACAATTGATAAAGATGAGTTAGGAGACAAAAAGATAAAAGACGATAAGCTAGGTGACATATGATGAGAGGCTCCAGAATTTAAAATCTACAAGGAAAAAGATATACCTGATGTACCAGAGGATGACAAACAAATATAAGAAGAAGCAAACATGGCAGAGAACTGTGAAGCAAGGAACTGTTGAAACTGCTCAAGCATATATGGATCCAAAGAGGGGATAGCCACTGCAGTACTAGACTAAAGTAGACGATTATCAGATTTTCATGAAATATTTTGATGAAGCACTGGTGGTTGTTGAGGTTGTTGTTGTTGATACTGCTGCTGGGGTGGTCATTTACTTTTGTTCAATAATAATGGACATTGAGATTTTCAGTGTCCTTTATTTTTACAATAAGCACATTCATCATTAGAAATTTTCGAAGTCAATCTATTTTGATTATGAGGTGGAGGTCGCTCTGGTGCTGTAAAAATTGATGGCGTAGATGATGCAATAGATCTTTAATCAACTTGAGACTTAAAAGCGAATCTCCTCTGTAAGTAATTCATATACCAGAGAATCTATAGAAGGGAGAGGATTGCAATGAAAAATTGTTCCACACAATCCTTCAAAATCATCATGAAGAGCTATTAAGAATTGGACCAGACGTTCTTCTCCACGAGTGATATGAGTTGGAAATATTCGTAATTCTGAGGATTCTGTGAGTGCCATCTGATCCCATAGTTCTGACATGACAGAATAAAAGTCTTGGATACCCATATTTTGCTATCGAAGTACGTGGATATATACTTCTAATTGACATTGTTTGACAAAGTTAGACTGCATGTATAACCTTGCTAGATGATCCCAAACCTCTTTAGCAGTCTCGTATTTAGCCAACTGAGCACCAATGGAGTGTGTAACAGAATTATTGATCCACGTAATAATTTTCGCATTATTGATTTCCCAAATATCCATCGACTTTGCATAATCTTCAACATTGTTATCCATATGTTTACTTTGCACACCTGAAATATATCCCTACATAGATTTTTCATGCAAGAATTTTTTCATAACATATCCCCAATACGAATAATTTTTTGTGCAATTTGACACTAATCGATTGAAGCGAATCATTTGAACGACCACTCATGGCCATAGAATAAATAGTGCTCATGAATAAACAAATAGTGAACAAAAACAAGTTGATGCGAGAACAAAAGAAACTCAACCAACGTTCAGAACAAAAAAATTATACGAACACCAACCATGTTTGATTCGCGAAAGCTGTAGATTGAATTAACAGTCCTTCAATCTAATAATCAAAGCCATACAGAACCTTACTCTGATACCATGTAGAAATTGAGAAAAGAAAAATAGCCATCTTGCTAAATCCAAAAGTGCTTTAGAAAGAAAGAATACAAAGCCTTACATTGCATAGATGTGTTAATTAGAAACCCTAAACCCTAACCTGCAAAGGAAAAAGACTAAAATGCCCTAAAAGCTATAAACAAATTATTAGAATAAATACAATCTAACAAACCCCCCCCCCCCCCCTTCTCATTCTCTACATTCCTATAACTTATACTCCATATTTGGTTGCAAAATTTAAAATGAGTTGATACACATGTAAGATAAGAAAAACATTAATACTTGCAAAGGTTAGACAAAAAAAATATTTTTCCGGATATGAGTCACAAAGATCAAATGTTTATTATCATATTTAGATGATTTAGAAAGTTCCACAAAAGTAAAAGAATATTGGATACAATTTTTAGAGGTTGATGATACTTCATAACTTCATTTTTATGCATCTTAAAAATGTTTTAATCAATTTTGAGCTTGATATTGATGATATTAGAGCTCAAACATATGATAATAGATCAATATGAAAGGGAGATATAGGTGTCTAGGAAAAGTTATTTGAAAAGAATCTCATAACTTTTTATACTCTTTGTGGTTATCATACTCGTAATTTAGCTTTGTATGATATGATAAATTATTGTCCTAAAGCTATCACTTTTGGAGTGATATAACAAATCTATATGTTATTCTCCTCTTCTACCAAGTGAAAGAAGATTTTCAAAGATCATGTGAAGAGTTTGATAATTAAACCATTGTCACAAATATGCTATGAAAGTCATGTCATAGTGTTAAACTTATAAAGGAGTAAACTGTATGTACAAATAAAAGATGTTTTGTATAACTTAGAAAATGATAGCGACGATCCCAAAACAAAGAGTAAAGTCGAGTCCTTACTGTTATATGAACTTAGAAATTTGAATTTTACTTAGTATGATATTTGGTATAAGTTGTTGCATGCCATCAACCCTGTAAGCAAATTTCTTCAACATGAAGATATAAATATTGATATTGTTTTCACACTTTTACAAGGGATTATTTTATTTCTAAAATAATTTACAGAAGGTGATTATGATAAAGAAAGGGCATGGGAGATGGATAATGAAGTTGTATTTTGAGAAAAACATATTGTTCGAAGAAAGAAACAAATTAAGTGAGTAAAATCTTTTCGAATCAACTACTTTATTTTTTTTAATTGATCACTCATTCTTCTATGAAAACTCAATTTGAATGGTTTCAAAAATGAAAAGAAACATTTATTTATTTTTTGTTCAATTTGAAGGTGTTACAAATGAAGCTTTATTGAGGTCTTGCAAGAATCTTGAAAATTCTGTTACTCATAAGGGTTATTATGATATTAATGAAGGTGATTTATTTTTCGAGTTGATATTTTTGAAGTACTCATTACTAAGAGAAACAAAAATCTTGCTGACTATCTCAGTTAAGTAGCAAGTGCAAATTAACAAAGTTTCTCAAAATTAAAGTTCATTAAAAGTTTTCTCCGATCAATTAAATCATGAGAAAGAGAGAAACGATTAGCTATATTATCAATTGAGAAATAAATTCCTCAATAACTTAATTATACTTGATTAGTATTGTTAATTCTAAAATTGTAAGGCAGATTATTTGTTAGTGATTGTTTTGGATATGTTTATAGTATTATTCAATTATAATAGAAATATTTAACTATTGTTTATTTTTTAAATTTTTTTATCTATAATTTATTGATTTAACTAAAAAATTGCCATGAAACTCGATGAGACTAAGACGAAAATAAATAATCATGATAGACCATGTGACGACATTGTAAACTCCTCACCAATGTAGAAGAAAGGAATCTTAAGTTACTCAACTCTATGGGATGACACTTGATATCTAATAATAGACCCGATTTTATTATTAGCTCATCATATGACTCTCTACATTAAAGAAACTCACATCTTAATATAAACTCACAATTAACATTAATTATATCCCTTAATAGGTATGTCTGTAATAACATAAATACGTGTGTTACAAAATAACATACTCCCCTAGTTGATTGGTAAACTTTCTGTGTTTGAATCTACGACTAACAGTCAACTATTCGCAAATATCAGTCGATTGATGTTAATAGTCAAATACAAATCGTTGATTTAGAAAATTTTTATACACAATCTCAGACACATTAGTTGATTGTTATTATATGATAATTGATTTAATAAGTTAGTTGAGTGCCCCAATTGACTTAAGAAAATTTTATGCCTAATTTTACATACAATTAGTCGACTATTATTGTATCACTCGACTCAAAATATTTATGTTTGCTATTTTAGGCACAATGGTCAATTGTTTCCTTACAATAGTTGATTGATACCAATGCATTTTAATATTTCAATCAAATGTGACAATTATCTAAAAAATTAGTGACCCTATAGAAAATCATCAAATAATACTTTTATTTGTATGTCTTTGCAAAAAAAAAAATACAAGAAACTAGAAAATAGAACAGGATCCTATGGGACTATAATATATCATTTTACGCTAATAAATCAAAATTCAGTACAAAATTAAAAATGATTGAAAATCCTAACTTTGATATAAAAAAAAAATGGGTGTGTCATCTTAACCGCCCTTCATAGATGGTCCCACATTTTATGTGGAAAGGCAGGTAATTCGAGCGGCAACCCTAAACTCCATCCGCAAGAAAAATCGGGAGAGGCAGCGAGCGGCGGCCGCTTCGCGAGATACCGGAGAGGCACCGAGAGGCGGCGGCTCGCGAGTAGTCTCACACTAAACGGTCGCTGCCTCGCGAGAATGGTGAGTTCGGGGAACAAAGCGAGTCGGCGGAATCAGAGAAAATGAGCTCCGGCAATAGCTCTGGGAGCTTCCTCATGTAGAGCATGAACCGACAAGCCGAAGCGGAGCAGATCGCCACAGGATGGCCCGCGTGGCTGAGCAATGTGGCCGGAGAAACCATTCATGGATGGGTGCCCCTCAAAGTCAGGTAATATCGAGTACTTTCGATTTTCAATTCAATTGTGCTGTTCCTTTTTCTCTCGAACAGGTCAATCAAATTTATCTAAAATTCAACAAAACAAAAGTGACGAGTAAATTATTGTAAATTCTCTAATTTTCCCCTTTTCATTTCGAATTCTTTTGTAGAAAATAATTTGTATTCAGAAAATATTGTCATGAGATGCTAACACATTGTTTTTATCAAATGATAGCAAGAAAGGATTCGTGTAATGGATAATGCGGTCTCTACACTCATATAATACGGTCCTTATTATAGGATAGAACAAATAAGATTTAGTTAGGCCTATTATCTTCCTTAGTGCCAAACCATCTTTTTATTTGAGCATATGGATATTGTGACATTTGGTAGATTCTTTTTATTTTCTCAAAATTTAAATCTAGAGGTTTTGCTTAAGTTCTAAAAGTTGTGTTTCGTAGAGAGATATATCTTTCTCCATTGCACTACTAAAATGTATTTTCCTTTAAATGATTGGAATGAAAATCCTCATCTCAATAAGGAACCACATTGAGATGTGGCCTCCTAATTTAGCAACAGCGGATTTTGATTTAAAACTCTCTTGATAGCATGCACATTCATGATTCACACGACAAAATATGCAGTTAAATACATTTAAACTAATGTATATGAATGAAATATCATCCTCCTTCGCGAATTCATCTAATTGATAAAGTAATTTTATTGATGAACATATGCATATGAATTATTTCCTTGTGACATAACTCTGAAAGTTTTTTTTGTGTGCTATGTAATGTGACTCAAATTTAAAGAATCAATTACCAATCCAAGTTATTTCATCATTCCATTGTGTTCCCAGAGTTTCCAGCGAGGAAGCACTTACCTGCTTCACACGCAAGGATCGTCCTCCCTAATGCTTTGCATTATCCACATAAGGTCTCAAAGGAGCACTCGATATTGAGGTAGATATTATCCCAGTAACCTTTGGGTCTCAAAGGGGTACCTTTGGTATTTCCCCAGTAACCACGGGTCTCAAAGGGGTATCTGATTATTACTCATTTTTATATGAGTTCCTCAATTCGAGTGTTTCTCCAGTAACCAAAATGCAGTGGGAGTCCCCAAGAAAACTAAGATAGTCCAATGTAATGAATGATAACTTTTCATGGATTCTTCAACTTTCAATATAAAAGTATACAAATGTATCATACTCAATATAATCCAAATAACAAATAAAGTGTTATCCTCTGAGAGTGCTAGCGAGTATAGTCCTGACATCAACGCGACTCGCATACTGATGCACCAAGTGATAGTCGTCGTGAACTCTCTCTAGCACCTGCTTAATAAAAAAAATAAAAATATTGAAACAATTAAAATTCAAATTAACCCCTCTTAATTTATACAAGCTAGAGTAAGTTAGAAATAATTGATTTCTTACCGATAAGACGGATACTAAAGCATCATCAGCGTCCATGCCCGTATAAAGAGGCGAATCTCCCACTGCCATGTACTTACGCCAAGTGTGGGGAAAATAGGCGTATCTACACAAATTAAATTATCAACAATTTAAATTATGAATAAAAAATAGTATTTAAATAATTAAAGAAGTATTACTTTATTTTATTATATATACCTCTTAATATGAATGAGATTCCATTGATGATGTGGCCAAACTCTTACAGTATCGTCCAAAATCAGCACGCTGGACTCAAAAGCAGTCACTTGATCTAAATTTTTAACTGGTAAACCACGATCATCTATACTGGCATCCTCTCTGGAGATGATCCTGCCAAAAAATAAAGTGCCGGTGGGATCTAGTAGCTCTGCCATCGCAGCTGCATACCGCTGAGTCCCCATGGTGACGACGTGCAAGTCAAACAATTCTCTCGCCTACAATTAAAAATAAAAGAAAGGATTAGTTCGTAATATATATAACAAGTAAAAAAAATGAATGCAAACGACATTAAAAATTAATCGGTTCTCTGTTTAAGTTATAAAAAATACCGTGCAATTATAACCGTCAATGTTATGAAAAATTAATTAGTTCACCTATATTGGCATTAGTTCATTGTGCATCACTACTATCAATGTTAGTGAGTAAAATATCATTCATATATAGATCATGAATAATGGTCATGGAAGAGCAAATTGAATATAAATAACTCAGCTGTTAGAAAAGTTATTTTTGCCATTTCCGTTGGTCATATCGTAAGCTTTTACTAATCTTATTGACATGGTTTGAGGCAATAGCTGTAGTGGTCGTTATTGGTTTCACAAAAAAATGGTACTAGATATTGTTAGTTGTTCTTTATTATAAATGGTCTGCAACGATACATATACTACCATTAACTGAACTCACTCATCATGCTTGCCTCACTGCAAAGATACATACACTCCCCATTAAATGTTCTTTATTAGTTGTTCTAGTTTTATAAACTTGATTGGTGTGGTGAAATTCATGCCTGCCTGCCTTTAGAGTTTATTATTGATTGTTGATAATGATTAGGCCTGTAAACACTGAATTTATCATTTATGGAGGTGACTTGGACATAGCCCAACCCAATGACTTAAGCTTCTCTCTGACCTGATCGAACTCCCCGCCCTCTACTGCATGGTAGTAATTATATTAATGTGGATGAATGTTAATTTTATTACCATCTTACTTTCTCTTAATTGTCGTTGTTTTTTAGAAGAAAATATCTTTACTGTTGTTATTATAGATATATTTCCAAAAGTCAAGTATATTTATTAGCCAATAAAATATTCTTATATTAATATTTTAAAATAATCCAAAAAAAATCCTTATATAATCCTCATTGTTTCTTTTAGAAAAAAAGATCCTTATCTAGTGTTATTATAGTTATATTTTCATAAGTTAAGTATTTTTATTAGCCAATAAAAATATACTCATATTAATATTTTAAAAAAAAACAGAGAAAAACATCTTTATGCTAATCGTCATTCCTCAATTATCTATTGTTATTATAGTTATTTCTAGAAGTAAGTACGTATTTTTTAAAAAAAAAACATAGGCGTTACCTTGTGGAGGAATTCTCTGACCCCGGGTCTGAGTTTCGTCCAACATCGAAGACGATCAACGCAGAAAAGATCACAATCTTCCTTCTCTTGCTGCATCGTCAGTTTTCTCTTCAGAAGTCGTTTATCAGCCGGAGCGACTCGGTCAAACTGACAATGCAAAAATTATTAGCATTTTATTTTGACAAAATTAACAAACAAATAAATAAATACATACAGTGAAAGTAGTGCAGATAAATTACCTCGACCGAATTTAAGAGAGTGAGATCCAAATCCAAAACCAAGGACAGTTTCGGCATAGAAATCGGCAATTGTATTCGCTGTTTTTTGACGGCAGCATTGTCGAAGGCAGACTCATCGTTGATGCGCTTGCGTCTGATTCCTCTGGTCTGATGCGACCCACCCAGAACTCCACGATCGAGCCCATGAACGGAGGGTGGTTTTGCATCCGACGCAAACATCATCGTCGTCATCATAATTTATTAACGAAGGAAGGAGGAGGAGAAATTGGAAGGGGAGGGAAAGTGAGACCAGAGGCTCGAAAATGAATTAGTGCCAAATAACACTGCCTGATTTAATTAATATAAGAAAAAATTAAAAAGGGCTACGACCTGTAGCAGAGCAGACCTTCAAGGGCTGCTGGATGAAGCACCTAAGCCCAGCCCAGCCTAGCCCAGCTCTGATTTAATTAACACTGCCTGATTTAATTAACATAAGAACTAATTAAAAAGGGTTACGACCTGTAGCAGAGCAGACCTTGTAGACCGGTTGCATAAAGCACCTCAGCCCAGCCCAGCCCAGCCCAGACCAGCCCATCCCTGCAAGAGAAATATGTAATATTCTTTGTAGAAAATATTTTAAAAATTTTGAGAAAAAAATATTTAATACTAATTCTTTTTAATAGAAAATTGGTAATAAAATTTTGGCAATCAGTAAGCATTAGAAAAAGGTGGATTGAAAGTAAAATGTTAGTCCTTCATAAATATCAATTTTTTTTTATTTCAAAAACCTAAAAAATACTACTTTTAAATTTTTCATATTTTTAATGAAAATTTTAAATGTTGCAAATGACATGTCATTTTTCATAGATTTTCATATATGTGAAAATTCTAATAATCAAAATAAAAATTAATATTTCTTTATTTGTTTATTATATTTATGTAGGTAATAATCAAATTTTAAAGTATCGTTAAATTAAAATACACTGTATAAATCAGATTTTATTATTCCTTTAATTTTAAAATTTTTATTTTTATAAAATATTAGGATTTTATATTTGATTGCTTCTTTTTATAATTTCAAAATAAAATGTTGATTTTGAAATATGATTATGGATACACAAAACGTCTAAGAAAAATTAGAAAAAATTATTCAATCTAAAAATTAGTGCATTTAATAACTTTATTACTAATACTAAAAAAATGGATATACAAAACGTATAAACAAATAAAAAAATTCAATCTAAAAAATGCACTTAATAGATTTATTACTAATAAAAAAACAATAGTCAAAAAAATATAATTAAAAATTTAAATGGAAAAACAAATGTATCTTTTCATAGAAGACAATACTGTAGGAAAAAAATATATGAAGAACTTTTTTTAACCATAAAAATGTAATAATGAAGAAGATAATAATAATTTATAAGAAGAATATAAATTAATAGACGTTAAATATAATTTATTTAATATTATTGATGAAATTATTATTTAAATTATATTTGATCAAGCGTAATTAAAAACAGTAAATACAAATTTAATAAAAAACTATTTTTTGTAATTAATAATTTTTGTAGTTTAAAACTTTAAAAAAATAGTTTCAAACTTGTATATGTCAATCTCAAATCCGAATGAAACAAAAGTAAGAGAGATTTTTTTTTTCCTACCTTAGGACCTCGAACTTCATTGACACGACCTGATTATTAACTTTCATCCACTACTAGAATAAATGAATATTACGATAATGTCATTATAAACTCTTTTTAATGATACTTTTAAACATAATAAATTTTGAAAACGAAATACCAGGTTAGACAATGATAAATAACTTTCCTTCCTTCTTCCCGGCCGGCACCGCAAGCCTCTTCTCGCGCGTGATAACTCACTCTCTTTCTCCCTTCTTGATCTGTAGGACGTGTGTACGTAGTTACTGCACATGTTATTAATAGAGTGGGCCGGCGTTACTTGCCCACTCATCTTCCTCTATTATGCAAGTGAATAGAATGATCGCTCTTCCGACAGCAAGATCTTCTCCGATTTCTTCTCGACGACCATTGTAGGGGTTTTTTTTTTTGTTTTGTACGAATTTCCTTATAGCATCAATGGTATCAGATCAGCAAGTAATGCTCGGCAGAGAAGAAAGCCCTCGCGAACTCTCACCGGCGACCACATCGCGGCAGAGGCCGCGAAGTCGCTCGCTGCGCAGGAAAACGCGACACTAGTACCGCGATTAATTTGCCGTCGCCGGGCGCAGAGCATGCAGCGACTGGTAAAACTCCCGCTGGCGACCGCGTCGCACGCAGGCGGCTGTGTTGCGCGTCGGCGATTGCGTCGAGGGCCATCGACAAAGCCTTTGGCCCGCAACCACGTTAATCGCGGAAGAGATCGTCACGGTAAGAAATGCGAATCGCGGCACCGGCGACACAGTCGGGTGGCTAGTGATCGGTGTCCCTGGCTGGCGAAGGACGGCGATCGGAAACCATTCGGACGGCGACCGCGTTCGTCGCCGCAGAAGATAAGCGGCGAGGGCGGCGAAAATCGCGACGAAGGTGAGAAAATGTTTGATTTAAAAAATCAATCAGAAAATAAAAACGTGAGAAAATGTTTGATTTACAAAAATTAAACAAAAAAAAACAAAAAAAATATCTCAAGTGAAAAAGAAAAACGAAAGAAAAACAAACGTAAATAAGTTTTTTTTTTAAAATTGATCTAGGTCAAACTAACTCTGCAGTTGGTTCAATTAGATCTGGATTTAGTTCAAATTATTAATTATCTGATTTAAATCATTAGTCAGTAAAACAAATTAGTTTGGTCCAAATCAGACCTGATCTAATTCAAACTGCTACGTTTAATCAGACTGGAATCATCTGGTTCGGTTAATGGGTCTGGGTCAAATAAATTTAGTTAGATTTGGGTTATATTTGTTCTATTGGTCTATATATATTTGATAACATGGGTCAGATTTGTTGTAATGTACTAGATTTGAGCGAAACTGATCAGATTATTTAATGGACAAAAATTAACCAAATGAGCCTTGATTTGATCAATAAGTTTGATTTTGAATTAAGTTTGATTTGAATTAAATGGGTTTAGGTTCAACAATATCAATTGGACATCTGAATTATGTTGGTTTTAATTAGGACAAACGACTAAGCAAATGCTTATGATCTAGTTTCCCAATTGACCGATCCAGTATGTCAGTCAATCGGTCTAATAAAGAAAATTTATTTTTCTTATTTGTTTAATTATTGTATATATTGGTTCTATGTATATATATGAATTGAATTGTATCCGTTTTTGATTTATCAGTTTTGTAATAATATTATTTTTTTCAATTTTAGATGTCACGGATGATATACACTTGACTCATCGTAATGTGCTATGGAATGAGCTAAAGAGAGAAGATTCAGGAAATAAAGTAAGACCTGATTCATCGAGTTAAGGCACATATTGGACGTCTCAATCCTAGAAACTCGAGCAGGAAGATTTCTCGATACTAGACAATTACAAGATCTGAGTTTTTATTCGATTATTGTCGGGGCATTCTAAGGTGTATGGTTGCACACCATGTATAGAAGCGTTACGAAGAGTGTATCTCATGTGCTGAATTGTGTGTAGAGCTACTTCACCATGAGAATCTCAAAGAAAATCTTGAAGATTTTGTGGATGATCTATAAGAGGATCTTGAAGAGCCTAAGGAGGATTAAGAAGAGGATTCGAATACGGATCAAATAGAGAATTCTAAAACTGATCTACTTGAGATTGCCCTAACTGAATCCGGGAGGAATGAGATTTTTTTTTGTAGGTGTATTATGTCTCCCATAAGCACCGTTAGTATCTTAATCAATTATACTATGATTATTAATATTTTGCGTGAATTAATTAATTATTTAATAATTATTTATTATATTATTATTTTTAATAATTGAAAGAAGAATTTGTTAGTTAATTTATAATAGTTGTCGGGGAAATAATTATATGTATTAATTAATTGTTTAATAATTTTTTATATAAATATTCTTAATAATCATAGTCCAACGTCACGGTTGATGTTATGAATTTATAATTTTAAATTTTTTTAACACAAACATTTTGAATTATGATGAATTATGAATTGAATTGAGAAGTTTAATCATGTCGAATGGTTAATTAAGTCACTATCCGGGTCAGAATCATGAATTATCAACGGTGTGTTAATTTCAAACTGTCAATTTCGAAACTGTCTATATTTCGAATCGATGGGTCTAGTATGCATAATAAATATACTTGCCCACAGTAACTGTAATATTTTAGATTTCTAGTCACAATCTTTGAGCCAAGGATTTTTTTTTGAAAAAAAAACAAATGAAAATGGAGCTCCTTTTGGTCATTTTGGAAATGTTAGGGTGATATTACGATAATAGCTATGTTCTATTCAAGTGTCCAACGGATAGGAATCAGTTGGAGAGAGGCGAAAGAGGGATTGGTGATTGTTTACTTTCCGTTGTCTTTTTCCCATGTTAGGATCTACCCAATTTCAAGTCTTCCACTGTATCATCCGCTTTCCGTTTACATTGACGTCTTCGTCATCGACAACACTCTGAATTTCCTCCTCCCTCGCCCTTTGAATTGTTATAATACATGTATTATATATATTCAGGTTGAGCAACTACATAAAATATTTATGCAAATTGCATCAAAGAAACGTTACCAGATGGTGCATTAAGGTTGTTGGAAACGTTTTTATCCATTGTGCCCAATAAACGCGGCTCGGCTATCTCAGCCCTTAGTTCTGAGGTAGTTTTTGTGGGCAATCTAGATGCCCAACATCTCAGGATTCGTGTCTCATTTGGAAGAAAAATTCCTGCAAAATGCACCGTAACTGGGGATCGAACCGCGGATGCCTGGGTTAACAACTAATTGTCCTACCGCTGCACCATAGCCCCGAAGTCTATCTTTTTATGATTCTACATATGAGACATTTAACATAAGTATGATACTCTGCATTGCTACGCGTATTTTTCTATAGATAGATAAATTGTATATCTCATGAATAAGTTTTTTCAATTCATTAAAAAAATTATTTTGTTATCTCTTCTCTTCTCTGTCTACTTTTCTTATTTTAACAATTACAACTCTACTAACACTTAATAAGATGCTTTCTGAAATGAGACATGTACAACCAAACTCCTAATCAATTCTATCAAGCGTTGAACGTTGACTTCCAACTTGCATGAGTCTTCGAGTGTTAGATGCACTATGAATGTTCTATGTACAACGTCACTAGTCCAGCTAAATGTTTCTCAACCTTGTTCAGTATTTCTGTACTCAGCCGAATGCATGTGAACCACCAAAATATCAGTCCAACAAAGAAATGATGGAAAGAGTGATGCTGCTTGAGGTGAAGGGTGCAAAATATAATTAAATAGGCACTTAAGTAGACAATAAAATATATAGATACAGAAATCTGATAAGAAAAGTACAGAGTTAGAAATAGTTATCCGGTTGAAGCGCCGACGTGCCGACTGCCCTTAGAGAATTGATTGTCGTCCTACGGTGCAAAGGCTCCCGGCAAAACTCCCCCAAGATCCGACAACCACGCGGCGTTCGTAGGTGCACTCCAAGACGAACGCTGCCTTCGGAGACAACCTCAAATCGCACTAGGCGAAACCTCAAGACAGGAAATCGAAGAAGAAAGCGAAGAGGAAAGCACTCGCAGAAAACTGCAGAAGAAAGCAAAGCACAAAGCAATCGCAGGCTGAGGAAGGAGATGATTCTGAAAGTGAGATCTATTCCCCTTTTATAGATCCGAAGAGGCATACTTTTGCCTCTTTGCGCTGAGGAGTCGCGGCCACGCGAAGTGTCGCGTCGTGCGCCTGATTCCTCAAAAAAACGGAAAGAAATAAAAGAATAAATAAAAGGAAAGAAAAAATAAAACCAAACCAAATTGGTTTAGGAATCAAACCGAACCGAAATCTGCAAAACCAAACCGGGCCGCCCGCAAGCGCGAGGCTCACGAGCTGGGGATTTGAACCCCCCTTGCGCGCGATAATCGCGTGCATCGCGCCCGATTTATGGATTTCCGGCCCAGACCCCCTGAAACCACCTGGTTTGGGCTCAGCCCGCGCATGCGTGTATGTCCCCCTAAGCTATCTAAGCATGGTTGGAATGACTTCATATATAAGGTCTTCCAACTCCCTTGGCTTAGCAATGTGGGACTAAACTTCCTTCAATATATTTGAAATTCCAAACAAAATTCAACAATCCCCCACAAATTTCAAATTATAATAAATAATAAAACAGGTCCTGAGGCTTTGTCGTAATGAGCTTTCAGTGAAAATACCTTCCGGTTTGAATTTTCACCTAAGTAAACCAATCTTATTCACACAGGTTTGAAGTGAACTAAGTCTTGAACTTAAACCTTTAATATGTGAAAATTAATTGGCAACAACTCATCACAGGCGACGGTTGAATCCTTCTGGGTTGGTGCATTACGGCCATGCCACCGAATCTTGTTTCATAAGTGTTAAGGAGAGTTGCCCAGACCCCCCACACTGCGGCCTCACAGTTACACTTACATAGGTGAGTTCTCCAAGGATGTACTGCAAGCATCCTGTCATAAAGACCTCGAACTCATTAAGAGCCTTAAGCTCATCCTTACTAGCAGTCAAGCATCTATCCAGGGAAGAGACTTTGAGATTATATTTCAATCAAATTTATGCTTACGGTTCACCCTTATAGATTGTTTATACCACATTGAACCTACTTCTTGGGATCTCCAATCAGATAGGTTGGGTTGCCGCTATAGATGAAACCAGAATAGGCGTCAGTCCGATTTCCTTACTGGATCTCTTGATTTTCTCAGAATCAAGTCCTTTTGTGAGTGGATCAGCAATATTGTCTTTTGAACTTACAAAGTCCAATGACACCACTCCTAGAGACACTAACTCATGAACAGACTTCAATCTTATTCGTACATGTCTCTTCTGTTTCTGGTTATACTTGAAGCTTCTAATCTGAGCTATTGTTGTTTGATTATCACAGTTCACTGAAATAGGAGGTATTGGCTTCATAATCAAGGGAATCTCAGTAAGAAGACCCTTAAGCCAATCAGCTTCAGTTACTGTGGTATCCAAAGCACACAATTCTGCCTCAGCTGTAGAACGGGATATGATCGTCTGTTTAACAGACCTCCAAGCAACTGCACCGCCTCCAAGTGTAAAAACATAGCCAGTAACGCCTTTACACTCAGCAGTGTCAGCTATCCAACTGGCATCACTATATCCCTCCAGGACTGCAGGGAACCTCCCATAGCACAAGCCCAAGGATATAGTACCCTTTAGGTATCTGAGTACTCTGTCTAATGCATCCCAATGTGTTCTGTTCGGACAGCTGATAAACCTGCTCAATTTAGTTATAGCAAACGAAATATCAGGTCTAGAACAATTTGCCAAATACATTAGACTACCAATTATTTGGGAATATCTTAATTGAGACACAGCCACGCCACTCTTATTCTTGTGGAGAGTCTTTGAAGGATCATAGGGTGTGACTACAGATTTTATGTGGCTATAGCCATATTTCTCTAACACTTTCTCAACGTAGTGTGCCTGAGAAATTGCTATTCCATCAGTTGAGCGAGTCAACTTCAGCCCTAAAATCACATCAGCACAACCCATATCCTTCATATCAAACATACCACTTAAGAGAGCCTTGGTCTCGTTAATAATTGAAAGGTTAGATCCAAAAAGTAAAATATCATCTACATATAAACATAGAATGATACATTTATCACCTTTCATTTTTAGTATAAATGTATTTATCAGAGTCATTAATTTCAAAGCCAAATGATAGCATAGCTCTATCAAATTTTTCGTGCCATTGCTTTGGGGCTTGCTTCAAACCATAAAGAGATTTTACTAACTTACAAACTTTATTCTCACTTCCAGAAACTACATATCCCTCTGGCTGATCCATATATATCTCTTCTTCAAGATCTCCATTAAGAAATGCCGTTTTGACATCCATTTGATAAACCTTAAGATGATATATGGATGCCAGTGCTATCAATACTCGGATTGTAGTAATTCTAGTAACAGGGGAATAAGTGTCAAAATAGTCAATCCCTTTCTTCTGTTTGAATCCCTTAGCAACCAGGCGGGCTTTGAACTTATCTACTAACCCTTCAGGTTTTAACTTCCTCTTAAATACTCATTTACATCCAATGGTGGTGCAACCAGGAGGCAAATCTACTAACTCCCAAGTGACATTAGAGATAATAGAGTCCATTTCATTTTTAATGGCTTCTTTCCAGTGTTTAGCTTCAGGAGAAGCTATAGCATCTCTATATGTCACAGGGTCACCTTCTATATTATAGGTGATATAGTCTTGGCCTAAATCCTTAGACACACGTTGCCTCTTACTCCTTCTCAATTCTGTACACTCACTAGATTCATCTAATCTAGAGTGACTTAAGGAAGGTACACCCACTAAGGATAATGAGACTTCTATGGAGGCAGAGTCATCTCTACTAGGAGTACTAGAAATAGACTGAGGTGTTCTAGTCTTCATAGGAAATATATCCTCAAAGAATGTAGCATCACGAAGTTCTACAATAGTATTTGCATCTATTCCAGAAATTTCTGATTTAATAATCAGAAACTTATATGTAGAACTATTCTGAGCATAACCCAAGAAGACACCATCTACAGTCTTTGGACCAAGTTTTTTCCTTTTGTGTTCAGGTACTAGTACTTTTGCAAGGCACCCCCACACTTTAAGGTATTTTAAACTTGTCCTTCGACCTTTCCAAAGTTCATATGAGCTTTTATCCCTTGACTTCATTGGTACTCTGTTTAACACATGACAAGCAGTGTATAGAGCCTCCCCCACAAGAAGTTGGGTAACCCAGAACTTCCTAACATGGAATTAATCATATCTTCAAGGGTTCGATTTTTGTGTTCTGCTACACCATTAGATTAAGGACTATATGGAGTAGTGACCTCATGAATTATACCTGAATCTTGACAGAATTTTTGAAACAGGTTTGAGGTGAACTCTCCACCCCTATCAGACCTTATCCTCTTAATGGTTTGGTTTGTTTGATTTTCAGCTTCAGATTTGAAGATCAGAAATTTATCTAAAGCTTCATCTTTAGTTTTCAGCAAATAAACATAGCAATAACGAGAGTAATCATCAATGAAGGTAATGAAATACCTTTTATGGTCTCTCGTTATTAAACCGTTAAACTCACAACAGTCAGTATGAATTAATTCTAAAATATTAGAATTTCTATCAACTGATTTGAAGGGTTTACGGGGCTGTTTATATTGCACACAAACTTCACATTTTTTCTTATCATTTATGACATGCTTAGGAATCATGTCAAGATTCATCATCCTTTTTATAGTTTGAAAATTAACATGTCCTAATCTATCATGCCACACATCATAAGACTCAATGTTATAAGAACAACCAATATCACTAATTTTATTAATAATTGTGTTTTCAACATTGAGTTTAAATAAACCTTCATTAAGGTAACTCTTTCCAATAAAGGTTCCTAAATGCAACAATACAACTTTATTACATTTGAAGTTTAGCTCATAACCAGCACGAACTAATTTTGACCCGCTAATCAAATTCCGTCGGACCGCTGGAACATGATGCACCTCATGCAGTGACAGGACCTTCCCTGAGGTAAATCTCAAGTCAACTCGTCCAATCCCTAACACTCTGGCTGCAGAATGATTCCCCATGGTTACGGAAGTGCCTTCAATTACCTGATAAGTAAGGAAGGCAGAGCGATCAGCACAACAGTGCACATTAGCACCTGTATCAACTAACCACTCATTGGGTTGATAAATCAAATTTAGTTTGGGGTTAATGGAAACGAACCCATTGCTGGTGCTAGTCACAACATTGACCTGCGCCTTGGTGTTGGGCACATTGCCTTGGTTCTTCTTCTTGTCCTTCCGTTCAGGACAGAATTTGGCAAAATGTCCAACTTGTCCACAAGCCCAGCACGGCCTAGTCCCATGCTTCTTCTGAACCTTTGGTTTGGGTTTTATTTTGTTTTTCATTTTTTGGATTTTGAATTTGTTCTTGTCAGAAGAGACCACCACATTTGCCTTTGGAGCAAATTCCATAGGTATCCCCTTATCATCATCCTTATGTTGCTTCCGATGTTCTTCCTCGATATTTAAGGCAATCATTAAATCTTCAAGAGAGATTTTACCTCTCCTGTGTTTAAGTGTCATGCCAAAATCTTCCCAACTCGGAGGCAACTTTTCGATGATAGACAAGACTTGAAGTTTCTCGGGTATCGACATATCTCCCTCAGCAAGACCGTGAATCAAAATTTGAAATTCATGGGTCTGCTCAATGACAGATTTACCCTCAACCATTTTGAAGTTTAAGAACTTCCCCACGGTGTACTTCTCTAAACCAGAGTCCTCGGAGTTATATTTTTTATCCAAAGATTTCCATAACTCTTTGGCCGAGGTTGTAGAGCAGTACACATCAAATAGTGCGTCTGAGAGGGCGGACAGGATTCTCCCATGGCAGAGATAATCCCTCTGTTTAAACCTCTCGGTGGAAACACTACGGGCAGGTTCTTCTTCATCAGGTGAAAGAGGATCTGATTCTATAACGGAGAAAAGCCCCAGCGTAGTAAGCCAAAGTTTCATTCATTGTTGCCAACGTTTGAAATTATGCCCGAAAAACCTCTCGGGTTTGGCGCTAGCCCATCAGACCCCGACATTCTAATATTTAACATGTCCACTTAGGCACAATCAATTCTCTAAGATTGTAAAATATAATTAAATAGGCACTTAAGTAGACAATAAAATATATAGATGCAGAAATCTGATAAGAAAAGTGCAGAGTTAGAAATAGTTATCCGGTTGAAGCGTCGGCATGCCGACTGCCCTTAGAGAATTGATTGCCGCCCCACGGTGCAAAGGCTCCCGGCAAAACCCCCCCAAGATCCGACAACCACGCGGCGTTCGTAGGTGCACTCCAAGACGAACGCTGCCTTCGGAGACAACCTCAAATCGCACTAGGCGAAACCTCAAGATAGGAAATCGAAGAAGAAAGCGAAGAGGAAAGCACTCGCAGAAAACCGCAGAAAAAAGCAAAGCACAAAGCAATCGCAGGCTGAGGAAGGAGATGATTCTGAAAGTGAGATCTCTTCCCCTTTTATAGATCCGAAGAGGCATACTTTTGCCTCTTCGCGCTGAGGAGTCGCGGCCACGCGAAGTGTCGCGTCGTGCGCCTGATTCCTCAAAAAAACAGAAAGAAAAGAAAAAATAAAACCAAACCAAATTGGTTTAGGAATCAAACCGAACCGAAATCTACAAAACCAAACCGGGCCGCCCGCAAGTGCGAGGCGCGCGATAATCGCGTGCGTCGCGCCCGGTTTATGGATTTCCGACCCAGATCCCCTAAAACCACCTAGTTTGGGCTCAGCCCGCGCATGCGTGTAGGTCCCTCTAAGCTATCTAAGCATGGTTGGAATGACTTCATATATAAGGCCTTCCAACTCCCTTGGCTTAGCAATGTGGAACTAAATTTCCTTCAATATATTTGAAATTCCAAACAAAATTCAACAAAGGGTGTCTAAGGAATACAAATACTAATCATATTTTTTGTACTTGTCTTTTGGTGTTAAATGCACTATGAATGCTCTCTATACAATAGCACTATTCAGGCTAATTGTTTTCTCAAACTTGTTCAGTATTTCAGGACTCAGCCGTATGCATGTAAACCATCCACTTACCAAAATATCAGCTCAACAAAGAAATTGATGCAAAGAGTGACGTTGCTAGAGGTAAAGGTGTCTAAGAGAGCCTCCATTTCAAGGACTACATATATTAATCATATTTGTTAATTTCAAAATCGAGTTTTGACTCTTTCTGCAACTGAATTGTATTCTTTACATGACTAGTTTTGCTTGAGTTATAAAAGTTCTGTTTTACATGACTAGTTTTTTTTCCCAGCTGGAAACTCTTTGGTTTCTAGCTAGTTTAAAATGCTAGTTTTGCTTATTTGCTTTTTGATAATTGACTTATGATTGGATTTGGATAATTTTTCGCTCCAATGCTCTTATGCAGGTGGCCGAAAGAGCATTGTTCCTTTGGAATAACGATCATATTGAAACCTTGATCAAACAGAATAGCAAGGCTATACTACTTGTCACTTTTCCTGCATTGGAAAGAAACTCAAAGAGTGACTGGAACCCAGCAGTGCAGAGCTTGACAATAAACGTTCGCAAGATTTTCTCTGACCACGATCCTAGCTGGTTGCAGAGTGTTTGAAGAAATTCCAGGAAGATGAAGCTCAACACAAAGAAATGGTATCCAAACGCGAAGCAACATGGAAGCGTCTTGAAGACATTGCTGCTTCGAAAGCCAATAGTGCGGCATAGTTATTCCACTCCACATGGCGTTGATAAGATTTAAATGTTTTATCTATTGGAAGTCTTAGCCATTGGTAGTTTGTCCGAGTCTTAGTTTGTCTGAGTCTTTAGGTTTAGTGATTAGATTTCGTGCTATGGGCGATCCTAGGATCTGCGGTTGAAGTGTTCTGTGAAAGCCTATTATGTAGGCTCTATTTTCGTTCTATTTCAATCATTCGATTACAAGAACTTTTCTTATCACATCTAAATCTCATTTGTTTTCCCTTGCCACCGTAGCAGTGATATTTTTTCTTAATTTCTTTTCCTTTCCCTTGTCACGGTAACAGTTGTATCTCATTCAATCTCTTTTTGTTGTTACATATCGATGTTGTAGCTCAGCATCCGTGATCAAGTGACGAGATTAATGGTTCTTGATCCACTTAATGTTTTCTCTCAGTGCGTTATTTCTGTGTTTAGATTTTCTGATTGAATCAGCCTTTATTAAGTTATTTAGAAAGAAAAAAATAATCAAAGGAGATCTGATTAATGCTTTGTATGTTGTGACATAGTGCCCTGTCTATTTCTCGTCAAACTTTTGTAACAACATGCATGAATCACAACCCTCCAAGAGTACTTGTGTGCAATGTATTATAGGATAGAACAAATAAGATTTAGTTAGGACTATTATCTTCCTTAGCTCCGAACCATCTTTTTATCTGAGCATATGGATACTGTGACATATAGTAGATTCTTTTTATTTTCTCAAAATTTAAATCTAGAGGTTTTGTTTAAGTTATAAAAGTTGTGTTTGGTAGAGAGATACATCTTTCTCCTTTTCAGTACTGAAATGTACTTTCCTTTCAATGATTGGAATGAAAATCCTCATCTCAATAAGGAACCACATTGAGATGTGACCTCCGTAATTTAGCAACAGCGGAGTCTGATTTAAAACTCTCTTGATATCATGCACATGCATGATTAACACGACAAAATATGCAGTTAAATACATTTAAACTAATCTATATGAATGAAATATCATCCTCCTTAGCGAATTCATCTAATTGATAAAGTAATTTTATTAATGAAAATATGAATTTTTTCCTTGTGACGTAACTCTGAAAGTTTTTTTGTGCGCTGTATAATGTGACTCAAATTTAAAGAATCAATTACCAACCCAAGTTATTTCATCATTCCATTGTGTTCCCAGAGTTTCCAGCGAGGAAGCACTTACCTGCTTCACACGCAAGGATCGTCCTCCCTAATGCTTTGCATTATCCACATAAGGTCTCAAAGGAGCACTCGATATTGAGGTAGATATTATCCCAGTAACCTTTGGGTCTCAAAGGGGTACCTTTGGTATTTCCCCAGTAACCACAGGTCTCAAAGGGGTATCTGACTATTACTCATTTTTATATGAGTTCCTCAATTCGAGTGTTTCTCCAGTAACCAAAATGCAGTGGGAGTCCCCAAGAAAACTAAGATAGTCCAATGTAATGAATGATAACTTTTCATGGATTCTTCAACTTTCAATATAAAAGTATACAAATGTATCATACTGATATCAATATAATCCAAATAACAAATAAAGTGCTATCCTCTAAGAGTGCTAGCGAGTATAGTCCTGACATCAACGCGACTCGCATACTGATGCACCAAGTGATAGTCATCGTGAACTCTCTCTAGCACCTGCTCAATAAAAAAATTAAAAATATTGAAACAATTAAAATTCAAATTAACCCCTCTTAATTAGTACAAGCTAGAGAAAGTTAGAAAATAATTGATTTCTTACCGATAAGACGGATGCTAAAGCATCATCATCGTCCATGCCCGTATAAAGAGGCGAATCTCCCGCTGCCATGTACTTACGCCAAGTGTAGGGAAAATAGGCGTATCTACACAAATTAAATTAGCAACAATTTAAATTATAAATCAAAAATAGTATTTAAATAATTAAAGAAGTATTACTTTATTTTATTATATATACCTCTTAATATGAATGAGATTCCATTGATGATGTGGCCAAACCCTCACAGTATCATCCAAAATCAGCACGCTGGACTCAAAAGCAGTCACTTGATCTAAATTTTTAACCAGTAAACCACGATCATCTATACTGGCATCCTCTCTGGAGATGATCCTGCCAAAAAATAAAGTGCCGGTGGGATCTAGTAGCTCTGCCATCGCAGCTGCATACCGCTGAGTCCCCATGGTGACGACGTGCAAGTCAAACAATTCTCTCGCCTACAATTAAAAATAAAAGAAAGGATTAGTTCGTAATATATATAACAAGTAAAACCAATGAATGCAAACAACATTAAAAATTAATCGGTTCTCTGTTTATGTTATAAAACATACTGTGCAATTATAACCATCAATGTTATGAAAAATTAATTAGTTCACCTATATTGACATTAGTTCATTGTGCATCACTACTATAAATGTTAGTGAGTAAAATATCATCCATATATAGAACATGAATAATGGCCATGGTAATAAATAACTCAGCTGTTTACTAATCTTATTAACATGGTTTGAGGCAATAGCTGTAGTGGTCGTTATTGGTTTGACAAAAAAATGGTACTAGATATTGTTAGTTGTTCTTTATTATAAATGGTCTGCAAAGATACATACACTACCATTAACTGAACTCACTCATCATGCTTGCCTGACTGCAAAGATACATACACTCCCATTAAATGTTCTTTAATTATTAGTTGTTCTAGTTTTATAAACTTGATTGGTTTGGTGAATTCATGTCTGCCTGCCTTTAGGGTTTATTATTGAATGTTGATAATGATTAGGGCTGTAAACACTGAATTTATCATTTATGGAGGTGACTTGGACATAGCCCAACCCAATGACTTAAGCTTCTCTCTGACATGATCGAAGTCCCCGCCCTCTAATGCATGGTAGTAATTATATTAATGTGGATGAATGTTAATTTTATTACCATCTAACTTTCTCTAATTGTCGTCGTTTTTTTAGAAGAAAATATCTTTACCGTTGTTATTATAGATATATTTCCAAAAGTTAAGTATATTTATTAGCCAATAAAATATCCTTATATTAATATTTTAAAAAAATACAAAAAAAATCCTTATATAATCCTCATTGTTTCTTTTAGAAAAAGAAACATCCTTATCTAGTGTTATTATATAGTTATATTTTCATAAGTTAAGTATTTTTATTAGCCAATAAAAATATACGCATATTAATATTTTAAAAAAAACAGAGAAAAACATCTTTATACTAATCCTCATTCCTCAATTATCTATTGTTATTATAGTTATTTCTAGAAATAAGTACGTATTTTAAAAAAAAAAAAACATAGGCGTTACCTTGTGGAGGAAGTCTCTGACCCCGGGTCTGAGTTTCGTCCAACATCGAAGACGATCAACGCAGAAAAGATCACAATCGTCCTTCTGTTGCTGCATCGTCAGTTTTCTCCTCAGAAGTCGTTTATCAGCCGGAGCGACTCGGTCAAACTGATGATTCAAATCCATTAATTAAACGAATTTATTTGCATTATATTTTGACAAAATTAACAAACAAACCAATAAATACACTGCAAGTAGTGCAGATATATTACCTCGACCGAGTTTAAGAGAGTGAGGTCCAAATCCAAAACCAAGGACAGTTTCGGCGTAGAAATCGACAATTGTATTCGCTGTTTTTTGACGGCAGCGTCGTCGAAGGCGGACTCATCATCGTTGATGCGCTTGCGTCTGATTCCTCTGGTCTGATGCGATCCACTCAGGATTCCACGATCGAGCCCATGGACAGAGGGTGGTTTTGCATCCGACGCAAGCATCATCGTCGTCATCATAATTAATTACGAAGGAGAAGGAGGAGGAGGAGAAATTGGAAGGAGAGGGAAAGTGAGACCAGAGGCTCGAAAATGAATTAGTGTCAAATAACACTGCCTGATTTAATTAATATAAGACAAAATTAAAAAGGGCTACGACCTGTAGTAGAGCAGATCTTCAAGGCCGGCTGGATGAAGCACCTCGGCCCGGCCCGGCCCAGCCTAGCCTAGCCCAGCTCAGCCTTATTTAATTAACACTGCCTGATTTAATTAATATAAGAACTAATTACAAACTGTTACGAACTGTAGCAGAGCAGACCTTCAAGGCCGGCTGGATGAAGCAACCTAAGCCAATCCCAGCCCAGCCTAGCCCATCCCTGCAACAGAAATATGTAATATTCTTCGTAGAAAATATTTAAAAAATTTTGAGAAAAATAAAATTAAAAGACATATTATATTAAGATAATAATTAAATATTTTGAATACTAACTCTTTTAATAAAAAAAATAGTAATAAAATTATGGCCGGTGAGCATTAGAAGAAGAGAAACTTACCCTTAAATCCTATGTAATTACTATTTTTTGTATGTCAGAGAAAATCATTCTCACTCCTTGACAACCCCCTGTATATTTACTTAAACTCTCTCTTATACGATTTTACCTAATTACTCTTCCATTACTTTTAAACTGTCTCCTCTCTGAATCTTCTTCTCGGACTTGAGCGCGTCGAAGGTAAAAATCGATCACCGCCAAAATCACTTCCGGCGAGCATTGAAGTCAAAAATCAGAGAGGCGATAGTATCCGACTTTCACGTTCAAGTGCAGAGCTTAAAGCTTTAATTCGAAGTGTCTTTCACCTTCAACCAAGTGAAGACCCGTTTTTCACCTTCAACCTAAGAATCATCGGAAGACTCTGGTCGGAAGACGTTCGACTACTACTCGGGAGATCCTGGTCGGGAGACGTCCGACTCGGGAGATTTCAGCTCAGGAATTCAAGGTCGGGAATTTCAACTCGAAAGATTATATTTGGTATTAAAGGCAGCTCAGGTCATTTAACAGATAAGTTGAAATTAATATAATTTCATTTTATTTTTTTTGTTAACTCTCCGAAAAAAGAGCATTCCCTCCAAAAAAATTTATGTGAACTCTGCTCACAGTTCTTGGCAATAAGCATCGGTTCCATAGATCGATTATGTATCCTATATAGATTTGTTTGTGTGATCTTGAAAAAACATACTGAGTGAGTCATGTTTCTTATGGATAATTGGAAAGGATATTATATCAAACATTCTTGAGCGGAAAGAAAGATTGTCTCATCGCCTCATTCTAACATGGTGTTATGGTGTTGTATGAAACGTTCTTGAGCCGATCATGACTATGGATGGGGAGTCAGTTTTTTTGTTTGTTCTAGTCATCCATCTGCTCAGATTTTCTATGGCAATGGTCATTATTATGCCAGGCTATTCTCCTTATATATAGGAGTTATATATATCTGTGTTTGTGTGTGTGTGTATCAGTGTATGTATATCTCTTTAGGCATAGGTTAGGGTCTTAATTTTTATTAGGGCTCATTATTTTTGATATATTAACGGTAAATTTATTTTAAATCCCTAATGACAAGTCAAACTCTGCATTCAGTCTCCATTTGAGTTTTTCTTTGTGTTAACTCCCAGGATTCGCGCCCCATTTGGAAGAAAAATTTATGCAAAGTGTGGCGTAACTAGGGATCGAACCACGAATATCTGAATTAACGATTAATTAATCTACCACTGTACCATAACCTCGGGGACATTTAAACTGATATGCTAACGTACAAATTTATATGAACACTAGGAACGAAGGAATTATTTTTTAAAAAAAAAACTACAATACGGTAAACTAATCTAAGATCACGACAACGAATCAGATCATTGCAGAAAAGAAAAATAAAAAAATATTTATACGAAGGGAGCGAATTAAAAATAAAAATTTTATTAACAAAAGATAATACGGTAATAACTAATATCTGATCATATGTATCCGGATATATAAAAATAAAATAAAATACGGATAAATCTGTAATCGTCAAATGGATAGCACCCATTAATGGATATTTGGTATACCCATGATATTTATTATGTGAGTAGGTTCAGTCTGTACAAATACGATAGGAGACGAACTCGAGGGTAATATGATTTTATTTATTAATTATTTATCGATTACATTATTCCCATTGTGAAATTGAAATTGGAACAAGTGGTCATGATGCCAAACAGAGTGGACGTGAAGCCAAGTCTCGATCTTCCTGTGTCGAACAGCATCAAGTTGTTCTCCATCTGGAAGCCACCGATCACCACCACCGTCTCCGACTTGGCTCCTCCGTCCACGAACGCAAAGCACGCCCTGCTCCCGTCCACGTCCACCAGCGAATTCGCCCCGAATATGGTCCAGTTCTTGCCTCCTCCCACCATGACGTCGATCGGCGCCACGCCGTACCCGACTCGCGTCGACCCCAGCGCCGAGCTGTTCAGGCACAGTTCGAACGGTGCCGCCGCCGGCATTCTCGGGATCCCGCTCGTCGCGCCATCGAAGGCGTCGAGGAGGGGTTTGAAGACGTCGCTTCTCAGGGTGGTGTACGCGACGGTGGTGCTGAACTTGACGCCGCCGGCGAGCTTGCCTGGTGGGATCTGTACTGCCTTTTGGTTCACGGCGAAGCCGTCGACGTGGATGTAGTACGCCGGGGATTTTGGATCCTTTAGGAGCGGCGTGTAGGTGAGCCGGGCGGTGACGTCGATGCCAGGCGGCGGGAGGAGGTAGAACGGTCCGTCGCCGAAGAACGCGACGCCGGGTTCCCTGGAATTGCCGCTCGGGAGGCAGAGCGCGAACTGCTTGCTCTTAAAGTAGAATTTTCCGGCGAGCTGCGAAGGGAGGGAGACAGAGGACCGAGCGAGCCCTGCGACGCCGGCTGCGCCGGCCGGCAGACCGTTGAGGAGGCTTGCGGGGGCGCAGGAGGATACGATGTCGTTGACGTAGAATACGGCGGTGGGGTGATGGCCATCGGTGGTAGAGAGAATTACGTCGGTGAGGGTGAGTTCGTCGGCGGCGCAGGCTCCAGTGACGGGGTTGCCGACGGTGGCGGTGCAGGGGGAGGGAGGACGGAGGGAGGGGCGGTTGTAGCAGTGGCGAGGGGGGAAGGCGCGGGCTTCGGCACAGGTGGAGGAGCTGCAAGGGATGATGGGGTGGCGGCGGGGACAGGGAGACCAGAGTAGTGGGCCGGCAAGATCAAGGACCAACGAACGGTTTCCAGCAGCAGCGGGGATGGTGTACAGGGAGGTGGTACGGTCACGGTACACGGCAGCGACGAAGGCGTTCGCCGGAGGTGGGAAGGCTTCCGCCGGAGGGGATGATAATGTGAAACAGAGGAAGAAGAGAAGGAAGAAAACAGAGTAGAATTTTGCCATTTCTTTATTAAATTGGATGCGTGATTTCTGCCCGATTGGGAGAAAATATAAATAGGAAAAAATTTAAAATATAAAATCGAAGATCGAGAACATGAAATGAGTATGCATACCACGTATTACATTGTTAATAAACAAGGATATCTATTGAATTATAAATTGATAGGAAAATACGTGAGGCAGGAGAATGAGTTGGTGGATGAATTAATTTAATTAATTTAGATAATTAAAGTCGCATAGATCTTATCTTGAATTTCTCTTTTTGAATGTTGAGTTGTTGGATCATGTAGCATTGTGTGGAATCTAGTATAGGTTGCTGGATTTTTTTTTTTAAAATTTTGGTCTCACATTAAATTTAATTGTTAGGCCGAAAGATTAGCACAACAAACATTCAAATACAATGTATGGATTCCTATTTTCTGTTTTGACTTCCTCAATATTAATCTCTAACCTCATCCTATGAGTCCAAATCGAAAACTCAACTATTTTAATTATTAAATTATATATTAATTTTCTAAAATATCCCACAACCCGGATTCCTATCCTACCAATAGTCGTTCAAACATGTAGTCAAGACCGAACGTATAATTATGATCAAGTGGTTTTTTCTAATTAGTTGACCTCTTGTATTATCGAGTAATTTGGAAATGATGAATTCGGTTTATGTAAAAAAATTTATTATTAGAATAAGTCAAAAAATACTTACAATAAATGATCTATCCATTCAATATAAAAAACTTCATTTAGCACATTAACTCTTTACAGAGGGGTCAAATGATCCGCAATACATTTCACATATATTAAAAATCAATCATGATCTATTATAGCCACATCACCTACATTAACCTCTTCATCATACTGCATCAATTTCACAGCTAGCTTAGCGTGCGATTATGATTTCGATTTTCGTGGTTATCTCAATCGCTTGTTCGTGAGGTCACCGACTAAAATTAATGTATGATTTATTATTTTAAAAGTACAATGTGTGATTATTTCAGACATTAAGAATTTAAAAAAAAAAAATGAACCCCTCAAGCAACATCATCTACTTGAGAGATTGTTTTTCAGACCTCTAGACGGTTGGGCTGGAGGCGGAGGCCTCTTAGGCCTCCCAATAAGTTTGTTTTTATAATTCTTGTAGTCGACTCTTTATTCATCATTTTTAGAGAAGCATGATCCTATATTATATTCTAATATAAAATTTAAAGAAGCATATTAATAACTTATATAATAAAAAATAATTTTAATTATTAGAAAAAAAATTACGACTAAAATGTTATCTCAAAATTTAGAATTTTGTTGTCCGACAGCTTTATGAGGAATTATGAGACTTAGAATGGAAAATATTATAAAATAAATATTGCAATAATAATAAATAGAGAGATAAGAGAGAATCCGAGTTGAAAAAGAATGAGAATAATAGAAGGTAAGATATTTGGATGAGTGTAATCAAGGATGAGATTGGAGTGATATTTATAGGGGGAAAAATTATATAATTTTATATTTTAAAGTTAATTTGATTAACATACTTTCAAAATTAGCCATTTTCTATCAAATTTAAAAGTATTTTGACCCAATTGTAATATTTCAATTATTCAAACACGATTAAAACCAAGCCCTTGTCGCCCAAACTAATCAAACAATGTAACATGACATATAGTCTTTGGTGGGTGGTGCTAGGTACGAACCGAATCACGCCAAGTTAGGCTATGCCATGGTTAGTCCGAACCATTTGACACCCTTAGGATATATTTGATCGAAAGTTATTTACTTAAAGTTATGTTATTTAATCATGTTTGATTTAAATAATGAATGATTCTTATATAATAGAGCAAGCCCGCTATGTCAACAAATGGAGAATATATTACAAAATGGGATTATTTAGGAAGTATGAGGCTTTACGTGATTCCGGATTAACAAACAAGAAAATCCTAAATGCCCCCCCTCCCCCAAAATGAATATTTAAAGGTTAAACTAAACAACATCAAATTATATTTTATTTCTAACTTTGTTTATATGATTATTAATTATTTAGTAATTACGTAACTAAGATTATGCTGCATGATAACTTGAAAAAAAAACACCTTAACATGTGTATTGGTAGTGCTAGTTGTATCCATTTTGCAAGTGAAGAACAGTAAAAGCTAAAAAATAAAATAAAAGATAAATTTGAACAAGCCCAGCAAGATAAACAAACAAGCTTAAACAATACTAAACTCGAGTTATCATACTAAATATTGTGTGATATTCAACTAATTGGCAAGTGCAGTTAGGAGGCAATGAAAGCAGATAGAATCCATCAACCAAAGGCACCAAACAAAAAAGAATCTTGCCCAGCACTAGGTGAAACTGAACTAATTGATTTAGTGCAGCAGTATGAGAGAAGAAAAATGAAAGCAGATAGAGTCCATGATAAATTAATGGCACCAAAAAGGAAGAATCTTGCCTGATGACAGACTCTGGTTGTGGAAACAGTGCATTAACTCAAGGAGACAGTTGACTGATGGCCATCCAAACTCTGAAAATTGGCTGTGGATGCACTAGTGGTTTTCATCCAGCCACTCAGGTCCACCACCAAGTTGAATGGTATGCAGATGGGGGTCCTCCTTCACTGGAAATGACAAAAGTAAGACAGATACACACACACACACTGAAGAGAGTGGATAAGAAAAGAAAAGATGTTGATGAACACTACTATCCGGTTTAAATCTTCTTGGTGTTTGTATTCTCACCTTAGGCCATGCAACACTTACCTTGAAATCACTTCTGTAAATGAGATGTGCAGTTGCTTAGCTTCCAAGATTCCATGACTACATCACCCATAATTTTGTTAGATTTTAGCTGATTAGATCCAGAAATATTAGACTTCTAGAAAGAATGATGAGCCAATCAAGTCATAATCAGGAAGGATACTGTACCAGTATCATTATGGTTGGTCCTGGGCAGTGTTGTGATCATCTTTATGAAGTTCAACTTCTTATCTAATTTGACTCCTACATATAATGTACTCAATGCTCTCCTGTCGAGCTATATTTAATCCCTATTTTATATGTTGTTCTATTTCTGCATGAAACTTCTATGAAAATCCACACTAATAATTGCCTCAATAGTTAGCACCAACATAATTACCTGATTTCTCAAATATGTATTAAGAGTCTACAGATTAGCATCCTATTCATCAAATACTACCTAAAACAGATACCCCATCATTATGCACATTACTTTGACCCCACTTCCAGTTGGCTTTGCAATATTAATTGAAAGAGCCAACAAGCTCATCATATTTTCCCTATTTTAAACCCAAGTAACAAAAACACACATTCATTATATAATAATAGTAACTAGAATAGTTTTTTTCATTACTTAAAACACACCGACAACATTAATTAAAAACAGACAAAGAAACAGTCATCTTGAAATAACATTGCTTCCTGACCACACACAAAAAGATAATGAACAAAATTATTCTATGCAACTTAGTAATTGATATATATGTAAGCACAATAAGCATGCAGATGTCCACATCCAAGTCCAGAGAGAAGTTTGGGCTTGACGTTTTACTTGGGGCAAGACCTTCAGCTTGAGTTCGTGCACTTCTCCAGAGCTCTTGGTGCTGCGACATGAGAGAAGAATAAGTTCCAGGATATATATTGAGATTAATTGCTAGATATATGCATTGAATTAAGGGTTGACCAATCAAAACAGAGATTTTTGATAAAGATGCTCACCGAGTCCAATGGCTTCCGATCCCTTCATGATTCGCAAACGCTTGCATGAGTCAACAAACATCCTGTATTATAATTATTTTCGAGTAAATTACTGATGATGCGAATTTGTTAAACATTATTAGGGAAGTATAAAATATCTCAAATGCAATGTGGAAGTTGGTGAAAGAAACTTACTCCCATGGAACATCACCGACAAGCATCCAGTCTCCATCCTTGTCTTCATAGGTTGGGACATACTCAGACCCATTCAGCAGATTCATCACCTTGCTCTCGTTTATGAAGTCCCTACCACTCGTTCCCTGCGAGCCACAGTTTCCTGATACATGGGAAAGAAGGGACATTAACTCTCTAAATCTTGTTCAAGTCTATCTTCAAGCTGGTCATGGAAGCTTAATTATTTATATGAACATATATTGGGCATGACATTGGTGTTAGATCATAACATGTAATTTGATTGTCTTGTTAAACTTAAGCTTTTCAGTTTCAGGAAAAGCAATTAAAATTTTATCACCAAAAACAAACTACTCTATCCATAGTAAAACAAAAATATTCAACTTGGAGACAATCATTGTTCTTTCTTTCGCAGTAGAATAAAGAACAGTTATCTAGATGGGCAGTCTTCTGATATATATTACTTATTACAGAGTATTTACATCGACCTAGCTTTTTCAGTATATAACCATAAGTGTCAACTTAAGTCACTAATGCAGCCAGAACTGTAAGTCCAATAATGCAAAATAGGTTTCCACTGTACCAAACATTAGTTGGCCTACATGATACTGCTCTGATCTGGCTACAGAAATAGCCACCAATTAAACAGATTCTGAACCATCTCATGTGCACTGTCTCTCGCATGGTATGTCTCCAATTATAATTCAGTGATAGCGATTGCATAAATTAATTAAAACAAGTAAGGCGTGCCCAATTACATGCATGCATACCATTGTTGGTGAAAGAGCCGAACATCTTCTGCAAGGCCATGGAGAGCTCTTGATAGCTCTTGTACATCTTTAGATCCACCTTACGCAGGTACGGCGCACCATCCATGCTCACCTTCATAAAGGAGGCAGTCGAGTTGCTGGACTTTTCACCATCCTCCTTCATGTTGCTGTCCCCCTTGTCAGAGTGGAAAGAAAGGATGTTCTTCCTAAATGATCTAACAGGTGGCCAACCCACAACCTGTGCCCTGACTCGTAGGCATATATAGTCACAATGAAGGATCCAGATCGAAGTAAAACTTTGGAGATAAAACAGACCATAGTAGCTCCAAAAGTGCTAGTAAAAACTGAGAATAGAAAATTACTTTTTAATGGTGTCACAGGTTCTCTTCTTTTAAGTTTCATCTTAGAGAAAAGGTTCGCTAACTTTTTTATTTGATTCCATGTGAATTAATGCAAGAATTTGGAAGTTAAATTTGTTGTTATTGAAGTAAGATGGTTTGATGTGCAGTAGAACTATATAAAATTTACAATCCTTTTAAGATCCCCGAAAAGGGGAGAAAAAAAAAGTACCAACAAATTTCTTTAGATGTAGATCTGTATAATAGGTCAGTAGTATTATCTCAAAAATAATGAGACCAAATCCCTACTCCAACGAAAACAACTTTAAATCATATGCCAAAAATTAGCCAAAAATAACTGCACAGAGAGTATAATTGCAATAAGGTGGTTGATTCGAGCATAATTTATACAAGCAACTATACGCTAATTTATGTGGAAAAAACTTCATTTGTGATAAGAAATTGAAGTAAAGCACGAAAAGTTTAAAATTTATGCTAATAGAGATATTTCAATCATACTTGGAAGCCGGTAGTTTTTCCGGTTGAACGTCTGTGCCGCATTGAGCAACGGTCTTGACGCTCGGCGTCTTCTTGACCATGTTATCGACGGCCTCCTCCGGTTCCTTCATATCGGCGGGTGTCTGGAGCTGAAGCTTTAGGTCGATTGTCTCCTCGTATCCCCTCTTCTTCGCGCCCTCGCCTTCCCCTCCGGCGCCGGGCAACCCCAGGCGCAGCTCGGTCTCCTCCAGCCCCAATCCGCTAACCATTTCTCCGGCGATCCCACCGATTCCGATTCGGTTCCAGTCAATTTAGCTCCTCTAGCGTCAAATTACTACTAGCAAACCAAGCTGAGCGGAAAGTGGTCGACCCTAACCCCATTTATAGATAAATAAAGTTTCATTTTTACCCGCAGAATTATCATTCTTTTCCATTTGCCTCTTAGAATTTAGATAATTACATGTGTATTCAGACTCCACCTAAACAGTCTCAAATTTTGAAATTTTACAATGATAAAAGAAAATTGTATTTACTAGAAAATCCGCATGTCAACTTTTGAGGTATATATATATATATATATATATATATATATATATATATATATATATATATATATATATATATATATATATATATATATATATATATGGAATTGCTATGTTGTGGATTATTTGTCGTGAGATATTGTGGATTTGGGATGTCTATGTTCAATATGTTGGTGCAATCTTTGTTAGGTCAGGGTTGACCTAGTTTGACTAAGCTCGGGTGAGCTTATGTCTGCAAACTTGGTAAGCTTAAGGTTGGATGTTTCAATGTTTGATAATGATGTTTGAATATTCTGGTGAAGTCCAGGTGGATCGGGAAGATCGTACGCTGGCACGAGAAAATACCTAGTAGAACTAGGCACACCTAGTGAGATTAGGTAAGTCCAGGTAGATCGGGGAGATCGCACGCTGGCATGGGAAAAGACATAGGTGGACTAGACACACCTAGTAGGACTAGGTAAAGTCTAGGTGGATCGAGAAGATCACACGCTGACATGGGAAAAGACCTAGGGGACTAAGCACACCTAGTGGGATTAGGTGAAGTCCAGGTGGATCGGGGAGATCGCACGCTAGCATGAGATAAGACCTAGTGAGACTAGGTGAAGTCCGGGTGGATCGGGGATATCGCACACTGGCAAGGTGGAAGTCTACCGAGAGACTAGACCTAACTCGAGGGTTAGGCAAACCTGGTTGGGAATCAGGTTAAGTCCTAGCTGAGAGTTAGGCAGGAGAAATCCAGGTTGGTCAAAGGGGTTGATCGGACACTTGGCAGGGAACCCTCGACTTGTGCACACAAGTTAGGGTTGGACTCAATCGATTGGGTAATCGATTAGGGTTTGGTTTCTCACGAACAGAAGCTTTCTTGACCGATCGGGTGATCGATTAAGGAAGGTGTGAATCGATTGGGAGAAATGAAGTGCGAGAATAGAAGGTGGTTGAATCGATTGGGCAATCGATTCAACCTTCTCTTAATTGATTGATCAATCGATTAAGAGGTCCGGTAATCGATTGGGTGATCGATTAAGGCAGTATTCCGCGAGAGCACAGAAAGGTGTTGAATCGATTCAGCAATCGATTAAGGTTGTTCTTAATCAATTGGCTAATCGATTAAGTTTCAACAACTAGCCGTTAAATGACTAAGTCTGACGTGGTAATCGATTGAGTAATCGATTAGGAAACCCCAGGCGTCGGGTATGTAGGGTTTTCACAAAGGTTTGAAGCGCATCTCTTCGGCAGCACTTCGGCACCTCTTCTCCTCCTTCCTCGCCATTTCAAGAGAAGCTTTGGGGCATAGTGTTGCTACACTTCCAAAGTTCTAGAGGTGATCTCAAGCTTGAAGAAAGCAAGGAAAGCAAAGAGAGCTTGTTGTTGTAAATCTTGTAAGACTTTCTATTATATTTGCTTCCTCTTGTTGTATTCTTTTTGTGAGCTTGTAAGAGGTTTCTCCACCTCAAGAAGGAGATCTTTAATAGTGTATGTGAGAGTGAGGAGAGTGAATCCTTGGATTAGTCATCTCAAGGAGGTGGATACCAAGTAAATCCTTAAGTGTTATCATTGCTTGGAGTCTTCCGCGACGACAAATCTTCTACAAGCAAATCAGAGCTAATCACTCCCCCTCTAGCTCTCCTACCGGTCCTAACAAGTGGTATCAGAGCGAGGTCGCTCTTCTTTGGACTCATCGCCAAAAGAGCAAGAGCTAAAGGAAGAAGAAGAAGTTTTGAAGAAACCCTAATTTCAAGTAGTCATCATCAAGAGGGTTCAACTTCAAAAATGGAGTTTGGCTACGACACCCGGGCACCTCCACCATTCGACAAGGCAAATTTCGATTTTTGAAAGTCAAAGATTGAAAATTTCTTCATGATGGAGATAGAGCAATGGTTTGCTCTAATGGAGGGTTTTGAAGCTCCAACAAGCACCAAAGGGAAGCTCCTCAAGAAAAGCAAATGGAATGAGGAGCAAATCAAGAGATGCGAGGCCAACGACAAAGTGACCAAGTTATTGGTCAATCTATTGTCGAGCACCATCTTGGACAAGATTGGAGAATTTAAAAATGCCAAAGAGCTTTGGAGCAAATTGGCAAAGCTTCATGAAGATCCCTCCACTGTACCAGATCAAGACAAATCCAAATAGGGAGATTCATCCGAAGAAGAAGATACGGAAGTTGAGAGATGCTCAACATCCGAAGATGAAATTCAAGAAGCTTCTACTTCAAGGATTGAGGGGGAGCAAACTTTGACATTGACACCGAAACAAGAAAAAGCTTCAACATCATTTTCCGATGTCAATAAGGAAAAAAGAAGAATCGAGTGACACCTCTACACCCCATGAAGGTATAACTATTTCAATTTATAAAAATAAAGATCACATTATTTGTTTTAAGTATAGGCATAAAGGACACTATAAGAGTAAGTGTCCTAATTTGGTCAAAAAGAAGGTGCAAGTGGCACCAAAGACCAAGAAAAAGCCAAAGGAGGTCGGCCTCGTGGTAAAGAACGATAAGAAGCACATTGTGTGCTTCTCATGCAAACAAAAGGGACATTATCAGAATCAATGTCCAAAGGGGAAGGATCCGACTAAGGCAAAAAGGAGAAGCTCAAATCAAGGGGGAGCCTCCAAGATCAAGACTAAGGTACCATTAGGTAATGGTACTTATTCAAATCATGATTGTTGGGACCGGTAGACGAGCTAGAGGGGGGGTGATTAGCTCCGTGATGATTTGTCGCGGCGGAAGACTCGAGCAAACGCTAACACAAAGGATTTACTTGGTATCCACCCCGGACGGGTGACTAATCCAAGGATCCACTCTCCACACTCTCTCAACACTATGAAAGATCTCCTTCTTGAGGTGGAGACGCCCCCACGAGCTGGATCGGATGGTAAGACGCCTGGCCGATTTGGTCGAGGTCACAGGTTCGAGGGTCGCCAGTTGCGCACGGGGATAAAACCCTGGTCTGCTGGCATTAATTCCCTCGACCCCAGGCGCCTCACTACACCAGTGATAACCGTGATTTACCTCCTCCGTGTTGGTCTTGGGGCAGGCTGGCGGGGGCACTGGGGGCGAGCGTTTCGCCGTTTTGGTCCTTCTTGAGGTGGAGAAACCTCTTACAAGCTTTCACAAAGATACAACAAGAATCTAAGCAAATACAAAATGAAATCTTACAAGATTTACAATGATAAGCTCAAGCTTTGCTTTCCTTGCTATCTTCAAGCTTGTGATTGCCTCTAGAACCTTGGAAATGCAGCAGCAATATCCTCCAAGGCTTCCCTTGAAATGACACTGATGAATGAGAAGAAGGGGAGAAGAGTTGTGGCTCAAAACCTGCGTGAAAACCCTTATACCCGACGCCTAGGGTTTCCTAATCGATTACCACGTCATCTAGCCGTTCAACGGCTATTTCTCGAACCTTAATCGATTAGTCAATCGATTAAGACTGCCCTTAATCGATTAGCTAATCGATTAAGGGAAGGTTGAATCGATTACCCAATTGATTCAGCCACCTTCTGTTCTCGCAACAAAACTCTCTTAATCGATTACGGTCCATCTTAATCGATTACCTAATCGATTACGGTCCATCTTAATCGATTACCCAATCGATTACGGTCCTTCTTAATCAATTACCCAATTGATTAAGACCTTTCTTAATCAATTACCCAATTGATTAAGACCCTTTCTATTCTCGCGAGACAACAACCCAATCGATCTCCCAATCGATTGAGTCCAACCTAATTTGTGTTCACGGTCAACCCCTTTGACCAACCTGGATGTCTCGGTCAACCCCTTTGACCAACCTGGATTTCTCCTGTTAAATTCGACACATTTATTCCACTCTGGGAAATTTTTCGGAAAAATTCCTAAAATGTTCTGGGCTCTTGGACGAAATTTAAGGAGTTAAATGAAATAAAACAAATAGTTACAAGGGCTAAAGAGTATATAACCTTAGACCTAGGGGTGATCTGGTAATTAGATGGAAATTAGGTGGACTAAAGTGCAAAAATGCCACTTAAATAGCCGATTAGGGCTTTGGTCCGCCACAGTCTCTCTTCTCTGCCCGATCGAACGCCAAGCGCCGCCCCCTTCGTTTTGCTTCTCATCGCGAGCCTTAGCCCACGGCCGACGCCGCTCCTTCCTCTCTTCCTTCTCGCGTGCCCTAGCCGACAGCCACCGCCGCAAGTTCCAACTCCTCTGCGCGAGCAGCCGAGCCCGGCCACCGTCGCAGCTGTTCCTTCTTCGCGTGCGCTACCCACCTTACCGTGGCATCACTACCACCTTCCTCTGGCATTGCCGCGAGTCGCTTTGGGCATCGCCTTTTTCGCCCCACAGTCGTCGCCGCCTTAGACATCGCGTGCACCCTCTGTGCCACACCTATATCTCTCACGTGGTTGGGTAAGTTTTGATTTCCACCTTGTATTGATTTTGATGGAATTGCTAATAGACTTGTAGGATCAGTGATGTAATGAAGTTTGGTTGTTTTAGATTGATCGTGGGTAGATTCGATGATGGATCGATGTGTTCAATAGCCATTTAGTGTTGTGTAGCCTCTATTGATGCTCTGTTGTAGGTTTGTTTTGTTGGATCCTTTGTAGTTGCCGTGAGGTGCCACTTGAGGGTTTGATGTTTTGAGGGTTAGAGTTGTAGCCGTATACCTTGATCGGATCTCAGATTGTTGGGGGAATTCTTGATCAAGTTAGGTTTTGTCTCTGTCTTGGATTACATTTTTTTTGTTTAGTCTCCGGGTAATGCGGTACCTTTGCATGTACTACCTTAGACCCTGGGAGTGGGCGTGTCATGGAGGAGTTTTAAGGTTAATGCTTTTGAATTTGTTACTGATGCTGTGAGCTCCATTTGGAGACGGAACAGATGTTGTTTAGGTTTGGTGTTTGGGTTGAGGATTACTTCATGATCAAGGCGATTAGGGGTTCATCCTAGTTGGTTTTGAGATTTATTTTAATTACTTGTGGAATATTATAATTTGTTAAATCATACATATTGGCACAGGACTTTGATTTGGATACGAGACTCTAGACGTGGAATCTATTCTGATACGATCTACATTAAAGGCGGGTACCCTTTGACTTATCTCTTTTGATATTGTCATGTGATTATGCATAGACTGTTATAGATAGCAGTAAGATTATACGTTATCCCTGTTTATTATGCCTGTTCTGGATACTTGTTGTTCATCTCTGAGTTATTATGCCTGTTCTGGATACATGTAGTTTATCCCTGAGTTATTATGCTGTTTGTTCCATACAGTCTCGGATATTGTCATATCTATATATATGCTTAGAGATAGTGGTGTATCTCCTGCCTTTGACCTTGAGGGATTGGTAGTTTTCCGGTCAGTATACCTTGTAAGTTACCTGTATTTCCTGTTATAGGATTCCAGACTGAGACTTAGTATACTGAGGACTTGGGAGGGAGGTATGTGTATCTATCATACACCATCTCTGCATTATTGCATGCTGACCCACGCGGACGTTGTGAACGATGTCCTGACTGGGTACAGATTGTCACAGCTCTACCCACGCGGACATTATGGACAATCCTGACTGGGACTAGGGGGTGACACATGTCATTGCACCATGTGCATACTTTGCATCGTGCATTGTTTGCTGCACTTATTTGCTGCACTTGTTTGACATCGCATATTCTGGAGACTTGTTATCTGTGCTTATCTGTCTACTAATATTCCACCGGTATTTCTTACCCTCTGTACAGGTTAGATGGATTCAGGTATGTATCTATCCCAGTTTGTTCAGTGCTAGTCTTTCCCCTTCTGTTGATATGAGTCTGTACTAGCTGAACTCTTATTGTTGGTATAACCTTCTATGCATATCTGTTGGGTATCCGCTGAGCTATGGACTCACCCCGTTGCCATATATATTTATTTCAGGTTGATGTCTGCGAGGAGATCCCGAGCCGCCAGTCCCCAGCTCCCGAGGAGCCCTTTTTGGTTTTCCTTGTTTTGTTATGGACCCTGTAGCATTCCTATGCTTCCGTTGTGGTGTTTCGAACATGTATGCACGTTCTGTTTGAAGGTATTGTACTTTTGAGTCCTATGTTGGACTTCGTTCGGTTTTGGCTTTGTTCCTGCCCCCTGGCAGCTCAGGTGAGTCCGGATTTGGTTTTTCGATAGATATAATCATATAATTGTTGTTTCTGCATATATCTGAGGCCTGAGGCCCTTTAAACTGCGTGGTTGTGTTATATTATCTGTGTGTATGTGTAAATTGTCCGCCGGACAGGGGAGGTGCTGTCCGATTCTCTATTGGATCAGCGGCTCCTGGGTCTCGGGGCGTGACAATCTCCATCCTAGCTCTCAACTAGGACTTAACCTGATTCCCAACCAGGTTTGCCTAACCCTCGAGTTAGGTCTAGTCTCTCGGTAGACTTCCACCTTGCCAACGTGCGATTTACCAGATCCACCTGGACTTCACCTAGTCCCACTAGGTCTTTTCCCTTTGCCAGCGTGCGATCTCCCTGATCCACCTGGACTTCACCTAGTCCCACTAGGTGTGCCTAGTCCCACTAGGTCTTTTCCCATGCCAGCGTGCGATCTCCCCGATCCACCTGGACTTCACCTAGTCCCACTAGGTGTGCCTAGTCCCACTAGGTGTGCCTAGTCCCACTAGGTCTTTTCTCATGCCAGCGTGCGATCTCCCCGATCCACCTGGACTTCACCTAGTCAAGTCTCCAGTCAACCTTGACCCACTTGACATCATACGACATTCAAACATAATTATCAAACATCGAAACATCCAAACATAAGCTCACCAAGCTTATCAGACATCGGCTCACCCGAGCCTAGTCAACCTAGGTCAACCTTGACCTAACCAAGATTGCACCAACAATGATAATATGCATGCTAGAAATAATTATTATCATTTAAATGTTATTTATCATAAAAATAGGAGGTATGAAAAATCTAAGGAGATATATAGAGTCTTCCATGCTAGGACTTCCACATCTAAGGATAGAGAACAAGTTAGAACATTTCATGGTAGATCTACCCGACCGAAGGCTAAGAAGAATAATCACCAAGGCAATCTTAGAAAACCAAGCCTTGAGGAAGTAATGATAGAAAATCAGGTTTTAAGGTCAAAACTTGTAAATTAGAAAAATCCATTAAGAGAATAGAAAATCTATTTAAGGGATCAAAAATTTAAAACCTAGATTTAGAAAATCAAGGACCCTCTAGGAGCAAGAAAGGTTTGGGGTACAAACCTAAAACCAAGAATGATGGTCCATCTTATCATAGAGTTCCATATAGGTATGGAACTCAATCTAGGTCTAGGAGTCAAGTCAAGGTCACAAGGGAAACCATCCCTAGAGTTGACCAAGGCAAGACCAACATGACTAAAACTTCGGAGAAGCCTAGAAAAGTCATTAGGAAGGTATCAAGAGAAGTTATCCCTAACGAATACCTAGAACACCCAAGGAGCATCAATAGGGTTTGGGTTCCTAAAAGTGTGTTCGCCACACCCTAGATAGGTCTAGGGAGTGTCAACTCAAATTGGATGGGTAGTTAACCGAACCTTGATGAAGTTGGCACTTTGGGGCATTTTCAAGGAGTTACTACCTTTGAAAATGAAGGAGTCATTTATTTACTCTAGGAGGAATAAAATTTGTGCCAAACTATAATTTTCGAAAGATTGAACTTAATAAAGTTGGCACGACTAGGTTAGAATCCAAAGATAGGCCAAGTTGGGGAGTTTCAGCATTATCTTGGAAATTAGGGGCAAAATTAGGATTATGAATGGCTTAGTGATGAGTTATTGATACTTAGATAGGAAATCTAGGTATTTTTTGATATGCTACTATGTCATATTTTATATGTCCTATCACATGTCATGACATCATTGTTGGACCTTGGATGACTAGAGAGGGGGGGTGAATGTAGCCAGACACAAACTTTTGCTCTTTCGAACTTTCTGCACTTAGGGTTAGCAGTAGCAGAAACAATACAAAAGCAGAAGCTAATAGAAAACTAAAACACAAATCAGAAATGCTAACACGGAGGGTTTACAAGGTTCGGGGATAACTTGCCCCTACTCCTTGGCGTGCCCGTAAGGTGGGCGATCCCTTAATCGTCGGCAGATCAAGCCCCAGAAATCCAGATAATCGAAACCTCCTTCTCTCTCCACAACAAGTCTCAACAGAATGATATGAAATACAGCACAGAGACAAAGAAAGCATACAGAGCACAAGCAAGCGAAGGAGAAATGTTTACAGGCACAACTCACAACCCAGCACAACCTCGGCAGAAGCCTTCACTCAGCTCTTCTTTGTCTGCTTGCTGATCGCCTTGCCACACGTTCTCAAATCCTTCCAAGTGCTCAAGTCGCAGAGTGTTGCTCAAGTGATTCACAAGTGATCAGTCTCTTCTGAGGCTTCTTCGCTACCCAGCACTTAAGCCTCTGCCGATCGCCAGGTCACAAGGCGCGCCTCTGCAGCTCACCAACTGCTCACCAGCTCGTCTGCAACAACCTCAGCTACTCCTGACCTCTTCTGGACTCTCTGAACCCTCTTCAGCTGAGCCCAGGTCAGTTCGTCAGCTTCCCAGCCGTTGTCAGCCTGCGACAGACGCCCGTTGTAACCTGAGAAGAAAAAACAGCCAAACGTGATCAAGGGAAAATCCCCAGTTGACTCTCCTCCGTTGTTTGAATCATCCCTGCATTACATGCACACTTAGCAGGCGCTTAGCAAATGAAATCAAACGTGAATCAGAGAAATAGCAGATAAAACAGAAGTTATCAGAACGCGATCAGAAGTCTGACAGCGGATTTGAATTAAAGTTATCAGTTACTGATCGGTCCACAGACCGATCAGAGAAGACCCTGATCAATCAGGTAACCACCTGATCGATCTAGTGCCTCCCTGATCGATCACATTAACCGATCAGGGATCGTGGATCGGTCATGGTGACTGATCCAACATTTGATGGAGTTTTCTCCAGCTCCCGCAGGCCAAAGCCCCTGATCGGTCACCTGACCGATCAAGTTGTGCCCTGATCGGTCTGGTGACCGATCAGGTCACTCCCTGACCGATCAGGAGCCATCGTGATCGGTCAGGATGAGGAAAGTTCGATCTTTGATCGGTCAGATAGACCGATCATTGTTCCTCACAGAGCCAATCTGATCACTCTCTGATCGTTCACCAGAACGATCAGAGACCACACAAAAACATTCTGTTCTCTCCCTGATCGTTCACTAGAACGATCAGGAGCCAAACAGAGACTTTCTGTTCTCAATCTGATCGTTCACCAGAACGGTCAGTCTTCCCTGGATCGGTCATACCAGACCGATCCACAACAGGGAGTTCGTGCCAACTCCCTGATCGGTCTCCAGATCAATCCAGCTCCGACCAAATCAGCCCTAAGTCCAGAGAACAGCCTTCCTAGCCTTCTCTAACTCATTCTGGTCCTAGAGAACGAGCTCACGTGCCCTCTCCGACCAGTACACGCAATGCTCAGTCCCCCGGACCAAGACTCCGTGCCCAGCTTCACTCACCGGGACTTCGTTCAACCTAGCTTCACTCACTAGGATCTGGCTTCACTTACCAGGGTTTCGGTCACCTAGCTTCACTCGCTAGGACCCGGCTTCACTCACCGGGATTTCAGTCACCTGAATTCACTCACCAAGACCCGGCTTCACTCACTGGGATTTCAATCACCTGGCTTCACTCACCGGGATTTCAGTCACCTGGCTTCAATCACCAGGACCCGACTTCACTCACCGAGATTTCAGTCACCTGACTTCACTCACCAGGACCCGGCTTTACTCACCGGGATTTCAGTCACCTGGCTTCAATCACCAGGACCCGGCTTCACTCACCGGGATTTCAATCACCTGGCTTCACTCACCAGGACCCGACTTCACTCACCGGGATTTTAATCACTCCGTGCCCAGTCCCCGACCAGGACTTAATCCAAATTCACTCAACCAAACTTAAATCGGTGTCAACACCAAAACAACAATCGGGTCAGACTGCATCAACAATCATAATTCATCATTCATATTTTATTATGAAAATATTACATGTCTTGTATGCATCATCTAGTTATAATATTTTTTTTAGTTCTCATATGATGCATGTCATAGTCATTATCATGCATTAATTTAATTATTATTATTGAAATTAAGGACATTGGCAGTAATTGACATTCTAGGTGAATGATCAAAGTTTATAATGCCTAGGTAGAAATGCATGAACCCTTAGTTTAGGGAGAACATGACTTTCACATCTCACCAAAATCATAAGTTGACTTGTGTGTATTTTGAGATACATTAGAAACAAGTGAGATGTTAGGGTGATGAATAAAACTCAAGGAGTTGATTAATGTGCATCCTATTGAGTTTTAGGTTCATAAAAATATGAATATAAATGAACTCCAATCATTGGGAAAGCTAATGTACAAGTCATGTGTATTTAGCCCAAGAAACATGGTTGGAAATTATTTTTGAAATCTATTTCAAAACTATCTTGGAAAACCTTGGTGAAGACTACCTTTTGATAGATCTCATCATTGATGAATTAGATACAAAATAGAGTGAAACATTGAAGTATTTCAATGGTTTCCATTTTTGTGTCAATCCTTGAAAATGAGAGGTATTTTCATATAAAATTATTTTTCCTTGATAGTATATGTCATAAATAATGTCTACATAAAATTTTGAGATTTTTTAAATTTTGTATAATTATTTAGGAGTTTCTGAAATTCGGACGGAATTTGTTTTCAGAAATCAGAAACTCTCAATCGATCAGATGATCGATTAGGACAGTACCCAATCGATTGGGAGATCCTATCTGCGAGCACAGAAGCTCGCGTAATCGATCCGTTGATTGATTAAAGGCAGCCATAATCGATCAGTTGATCGATTAAGGTATAGCTTAATCGATTGGTTCCCAACACCAATCGATTTGTAAGACTGAAACTGTCTGTTTTCAAGTCGATAACCTAATTTTGAGTAACCTACCAATCTCTAGCCCTTTGGAATACTTTTACAAGTACATTTGGGTAAATTTCAGTATGAAATCAAAAAGGGAGATGGTTTGGTGAAAACTATAGGGTTAAGGTGAGGTTTTGATTCAAGTTTTAAATCCCAACACCTTATAACCTCAAGTTGAGATTTCCTAAAGTTTTAGGAACTCAAAAATCGTTGTTGGTGCAATGATATAGGTTTAGAGCATATTTTGAGGGGGAGGTCTTCCTTAAAAGCATGTGTTTGAATTTTTTATTTTTGGTTAAGTGAAAGGAGGAAGATTGAGAATCTTCATCAAGGTTGAGCATAGGTTTAAATGAAATGTATGAGACTTTCATTGGGCATGCCTTTGACCAGATAGACTCTTGGGCCGAGTTTTTTATGTATGTCAAAGGGGGAGAAGGTTGAAAAGCTAATAGGGATTAGTTTTTCTCAAATATATTGTCAAACATCAAAAAGGGGGAGATTGTTGGTGCAATCTTTGTTAGGTCAGGGTTGACCTAGTTTGACTAGGCTCGGGTGAGCTTATGTCTGGCAAGCTTGGTAAGCTTAAGGTTGGATGTTTCGATGTTTGATAATGATATTTGAATATTCTGGTGAAGTCCAGGTGGATCGAGGAGATCGCACGCTAGTACGAGAAAAGACCTAGTGGAACTAAGCACACCTAGTGGGACTAGGTGAAGTCCAGGTGGATCGGGGAGATCGCACGCTGGCATGGGAAAAGACATAGGGGGACTAGGCACACCTAGTAGGACTAGGTGAAGTTCAGGTGGATTGAGGAGATCGCACGTTGGCATGAGAAAAGACCTAAGGGACTAGGCACACCTAGTGCGTGGGACTAGGTGAAGTCCAGGTGGATCGGGAGATCGCACGCTGGCATGAGATAAGACCTAGTGGGACTAGGTGAAGTCCGAGTGGATCAGGGAGATCACACGCTAGCAAAGTGGAAGTCTACCGAGAGACTAGACCTAACTCGAGGGTTAGGCAAACATGGTTGGGAATCAGGTTAAGTCCTAGCTGAAAGCTAGGCAGGAGAAATCCAGGTTGGTCAAAGGAGTTGACCAGACACTTGGTAAGGAACCTTAAACTTGTGCACACAAGTTAAGGTTGAACTCAATCGATTGGGTAATCGATTAGGGTTTGGTTTATCGCGAACAGAAGCTGTCATGATCGATCGGGTGATCGATTAAGGATGGTGTGAATCGATTGGGTAATCGATTGGGAGAAATGAAGTGCGAGAACAGAAGGTGGCTGAATTGATTGGGCAATCGATTCAGCCTTCTCTTAATCGATTGATCAATCGATTAAGAGGTCCGGTAATCGATTGGGTGATCGATTAAGGCAGTATTGCGCGAGAGCACAGAAAGGTGCTGAATCGATTCAACAATCGATTAAGGCTGTTCTTAATCGATTGGCTAATCGATTAAGCTTCAAAAACTAGTCGTTGAACGACTAAGTCTGATGTGGTAATTGATTAGGAAACCCTAGGCGTCGGATATATAGGGTTTTCACGCAGGTTTGAAGCGCATCTCTTCGGCATCTCTTTGGCACCTCTTCTCCTCCTTCCTCGCCATTTCAAGAGAAGCTTTGGGGACATAGTGTTGCTGCACTTCCAAAGTTCTAGAGGCGATCTCAACTTGAAGAAAGCAAGGAAAGGAAAGAGAGTTTGTTGTTGTAAATCTTGTAAGACTTTCTATTATATTTGCTTCCTCTTGTTGTATTCTTCTTGTGAGCTTGTAAGAGGTTTCTCCACCTCAAGAAGGAGATCTTTCATAATGTATGAGAGAATGAGGAGAGTGGATCCTTGGATTAGTCACCTCAAGGAGGTGGATACCAAGTAAATCCTTAATTGTTAACATTGCTTGGAGTCTTCCGCGGTGACAAATCTTCTACAAGTAAATCGGAGCTACTCACCCCCCTCTAGCTCTCCTACCGATCCTAACACAATATAGCTCGAGTCAACACCTTGGACTAGGCCGCCTTGATTCATTTCAACATAAGAGTTTTTGTTTTTTTATTTTTATTATTTTTATACCTAATTACGACACTTGATGGCAAAAGGCGAATTGCTCGCCCCCAGTGCCCTTGCCAACCCATCTCAGGGCCAACACGAAGAGGTAAATCACGGGGGCTTCTAGCCCGGATGCTGTGGCTAGCGCGTGGGGAGGATAGGCATACTGGCTTTGCAAGGATTTGATCCCAGACCTCTTGATGGTAATACCTACATACTAATCATCAGTCATCACGTGGGGACACCTGATTACGACACTTACTACTTAAAATGATGGCATATGCCCATCATCATTTTTTGTGATTTGGACAAATATGACAGCATTTGAAAAGAGCACATTTGCCCCAGGCCATGGGGCAGTGATTCAATTTTCAAATGTAGGTCTCAAGAATTTCAAGATTAAAATTTAGTTGGGTGAATTATAGGAATTTTTTTAAAATAGTCTGAGAAAACGGACTGTATGAATAGATTATAAAATTAAATTTGTTAGTGAGAAATTAGATAAAATTGAATTGATTATTTTTTAAATTAAACAATTTGAAAAATTAGATACATCATCTTAATTAAGAAAAATTGAAAATAATAAATTTGTGATGTAAAATGAGTTTTCTCCTATTAAAAAACACACGCTCGAATCATAGCACCTCCATTAGCACTTATTTATCCATTGCATACTCACATTCGGTACCCTGCCAACTATTGCTTTCAAGAAAAATGGCTACTATATTTAATCCAATGAAAACCGGGTAGATCCCAATGGTGAAGGATACCGATAAGGAAAAACGTGTGTCGGGTTGACGTACTCGATGAGTTAAACGTTCTGGGCCTGCGTGAGACAGCGATGGCGGCGCGTAGCGATGGGACCCGAGCGGCAGCAAACCTTTATTGGGTGGGTCAATCACCATAAACAAATTCGGAGATTCTTAATGTTGGCCGCGTGTCGCCGGAAAGGTGTTCGCGGCCGCCGACCTGCGATTAATTAGTTAAAAATTATTTAGTTCTTAATTAATTGCTAAACGGAAAATAAAGAAGAAAGAAATTGCCTTAATTTGGTGAAGTTGACGTCAATATTCCTCGGCAATTTGCTAGATTTGTGTGATGATTCGTTTAATCTCATTTAGGAACGATAAGAGATACATCATCGTGTTTGAACTACTAGAGCAACTAGACTTCTGGATTATAAAGTCATTTGCGCTTCTAAATTTACCTGATAAATAAATCAGAGATAAATATTTTCTTGAGTAACACAATATAATTAAGCCGAACTAAATTTAAAATTGATTGAAGATAATCATTCACATCCTGTTGTAAAGGAAAGAATTAGAATTTCTTTAAAATTAAAATTCAATTCTATCATTTGGTAGTAATTTTCAGGAAGGAATTAAATTCCAATTCCTTTCAAACCCCTCAAAATAATCATACCTAAACATCTCTGATTTGTGAAAGGAATTCACTTGAACAAATTAAATTACCAAATCGTCTCTCACAAAACAAATCAAAGTTGCTCCGGCTCCATTCTCACAGGATAAAATCGTAAAAGTATAACAATTAAATTGAATTCAATTCTGTTTTTACAATTCATTCCAAACATGAGAATTGAAATTCAATTCCGGATGGAATTCAATTCCGACCGGAATTGAATTTCAATTCTTATTTAAAAGGTTTCCAAACTTGGTGTCAAGCTTCACTCTTTTTTTTTATTTATTTATTTTTTCGGTAAGATTGGTTTGAAGTTGAATCATTTATGAAATTCTTAATTTATTTTTTTAATTGGTTAGTAAATTTAATTTCACTAGTTTGTTTATAAATTTTTATATGTCCATAGATTTAGAAAATGCATTTCAAGTTAAGAAAAATATACTTTTTGAAATAAGACTTTCACACAAATTGATTTAATTTATAATATATTCTATATCACTTTTGTTGTATAAATTAATTTATATTAGAAAATTAAAAAATAACATATTTAAAAAAATTTATATGTTTAAAGAATGTTAATTTATACATATACATACACGGGAAAAAAAATCTGTAAATGATATTGCAGGTTAATTTGTAAATTTGGAGGCATTTTTTTAAAAAAAAAATGCCTTACCCCACAATTATATTTTCTTTTACTATACCAATTATTTTACAAATCAATTTACATTATAAAAATTATAAATCATATTTTATTTCAAAATGAAAAGTTTATCCGCTTGTTATTTAATGGAAAATAACTGCATATCATCCCACTTCCTGATTAAAACTAACTTTGTGGCTTTACGATCTATTAATATTTTACTCGAAGCTTAAATTATTGAAATACAAAGTAATAAGAAAATAAAATTACAATGCAATATTTTTAAAAATAATTATTTAATATCTAATGATCATTTTATTTTATTTTCAATTTGGAGGTGCGTTTTAAAAATTTTAAAATACATAAATATTTTCAACTCCTATTATTTCACTCCCAATCATTAATATCACCATTTACTTGATAAAAAAAGCAACATAGCTATATCATTGATTAATTAGTTAGATTAATAATCGAGAAAAAGCAATTTTTAAAAAAAGAAAATCAAAACAATATATTCAAATTGGTAAAACAGGTACTGGGCAAAACTAAAAAAAATGCTCCTTTTATTAAAATTATGAAAAGAAAAACAAGAGATTGTTTAGATTTTATTTGTTTTTAAAAAAAAACCTTTTTAACGGAAACAATAATTAGAAATGCACTTTTGATTTTTACCATTGATAATTTGGGCTGATGACGAAAGTTGAAAAATATAAAAGGAGATTTTAGCAATTTTAAAAGACTGAAATGGCAGTTTGAAAAAGGAAGTAAGCTACAATGGCTAAAATGCAAAAATTTACAAAAAACAAAATATGCAGAATAACAGGCATGATGATATTAAACTCAAAAACACATTTTTGTTCCTTGCAAGTTTTCAAAATCATCAAATACTCTCACATATTTAAACTGCTGTTGTTACACTTCCTAACTATCAACATAGCACAGTGTGACATCTATGCCACTTAGTTAAGTGAATTAACATGATCAATGCTTAAAGCAAATGACAAGAAGTCGAAACCACTAGAGAGTATTTTGATGATTTTGGATGGAGTGGCATTGGCCGGGAACTGGCTACGATCGTCATCAAACATCAATGACCTGAGGGCCCAAGTATTGAACACCATCCATCTTTAGATCCTCGTCGATATTGACTACTTCCAACCATCCAAGAGAATCATCCATCACACCATTTCCAGCAGGATCACCATCTGAGAAAGTATTTTATTTTATTTTTACATAAATTAGGTAAGGTGGATGAAGAGACATATTTCCACAATTATGAACTGGAATAGTACATGGAGCATTCCGTCAAAAGAAACACTAAAAATCGTTAAATATCTCAATGGTTCTTCATAATAATATCATTAGTTACCATTCATATTTCAAATATCCAACACTAGATTCAAATTCATATTTGTTGTCCCGACTCTGATTGCTGGGGTCTGTCAATACAAACAAGGCCGTGCCTACAAGGAGGAGGACCACATCTCCATCCTGATAGGAAGACAGAGATGGTGGTGTCAAGGCCATACGAGGTAGTGAAGGTCAGGAGTGGTGAAACAAGTGTGCCACTAGAACTTAAGTCGAAGCAAACAACATTTCTTACATCTTATCCTATTTTCTCCTTTCTTGCCAGTTTGTTTGAATAAATAGGGTCTAAAAGACAATTCCATATGCAAACTTGATCACACAAGTTGATACCATAAAATAGATTAGTTCAGATGAGATTCATGGGCCTACACATATAACATAACAAGAGACTGAATTCAAAATGGTAGAGAATAGATATTGATGATTCTGCCAGCAAGCTGACTTCAAATCCTATATTTTGGTATCGCACACAACTTTACCGAGCTGATGCCTACTTGTGATACTTCAATGCTAATATAGGTCAAAGAACACTTCAAGGATGGGCAATTCTGAAGTTCCAGGGGGGTTCTTGGCTTAACAGCCCAAACATCTCAAATCTAGCATTTGGATATAGGATTAACAACTAATTGTTGCTTCAAGGTAAAACCTATATGAAATGAGTATCCATACATCTTTCCAGGAATCTACTAGCTAGGAAGTTCTCTTTTTCAGACTCTGACAAACCTACACGGCAACCTAACAGGGTATGTAACTTGCTTGGCAGCACAAGAACATGTACTGAATGTGAAAAAACACAATATAGCTGGGGGGAAATGCAATCAGAGAATACACCACTATGTGATTCACTAAGCATGAAGCAACTCCTTATACAACTGCTTACTTGGATATTTCCAGTAGGGATGATCCCGGTAGTATGTAATGTCGCGATCCTCTTCTTTCGAGTAAGGGGGGCCTTGAACATCAAGCATTGCACAGGTTGTGATGGCTGTGAAGGTATGCATGTTCCCTCCAGTTGTAGGATAAAGAATAGATGTGTCACATGGTGATGTAAAATCAGAATCAACGACCACCTTTGCTGGTCTCACTGCAAAATACATCATAAAGTTGTCCATCAGGTAAGCAATTGATAATGCAAAATAAATAAATAAATAAAAATGAATGAAATGTAGTCATAAGAAAAATCTTACTTTTAGATGAAGAGGTGAGGTTATTTGATGCATCAGGGTCAAGCCAATCATATGATTTTATATGCATGGATCCAAGCAATAGTTTGCTAAATACAGTCATTCCAGGGTGGTTATGAAGAGGAATAACTGCTCTTGGTGGCAAGATGAATATACAAATCTGCGATGAAACAAAACTCAATCAAAGTGCACCAGAAAAGTTCACGGTAAAGCGTTTTTGTATATCTACTACAATTTCTATATTAGCAGATGTTTATAGCAAACAACAGTTTATATGATCCATCATCAATGAAAAGGAGAATTTATAGATATATTCCTAATACTGGATTATAGTTACTTAATCTTACCGAAAAGTTATCACACTTGTATATTACTGCGTATGTGATCCTTGGAGTTCCTTTTGAAGGACCTTTAAGGTTGAGGAGTGTATATGAGCTTAGCCCGACATCTTCTGGTTGCATTGTATCTGGAAAACGATTAGTATTAAGTTAAACATGGCCTCCCAAATATATAATTATTTCCAAGTAAAAAAAAACTGCAAATACTACTTCATATTCAGTATCTAGAGACTATACCTGATCTAATTGTTAAATAATAAGGCGAGCAAATAAAATTTGGTGGAATGAAATTGTTGACAAGATTTCTGAATGCCAGTGATGGGACTTTCACTCTCCTAGACTCCTAGTTATCATCCACTTCAGATGAAGATCAACAGTTGATAAAAGAACATGACAAAATTCCTTTATAATTCAACCTCATAGATTAAGATAACAACCAAAGAAAGGAATAGAGATAGTTCTAAAATCTCAACTCAATCAAGCAAAGAAGAATGACTCAATGTCAGGGATCGTACAAGATATAAGTGTGTTGGGATCATCTAGAATGTTGATGCAGCCCAAGCTTCGACAAGATCAAAACAAGTAAGAATTATCTCCCACAGTACTACTAGTCTTCTTTTTCAAGTGTCAAATATGTACACACATTAGATGCTAGCAAAGAAGAGCATCTCGAATGGACCAAAATCAACTGTGTTCTTTACATGAAATAAAGATGGCTAAGATTATACAGATCAATCAAGATATTAACTTGTCAAATGAATTTAGCTACAGTAGCAGGTGAGGCACTATCAAATCGAATCGAGATCATTCAAGGAGATGATGAGTGGAGGGGGACCGATACCTAAGAGAAGCTGCAGCATTTCGACGTCTTTGGGTTCGGGCACGGTCCCAGGGCCACCCTTGAACACCGTCTTGCACGCCAAGAACAGACGCTGGATCGTCGTCGAAGCGGGCTGCACCCGCCTCCGGGTCCTCCGCTCGCACGCCTGCTTTCGCAGCAGCTTCCCCCCGTTCCTCTTCCCCTCCGCTCTCTCCCCCTTCCTCTTCCGCACCTCATCCTCCTCCGCGTACCTCGCCTCTACTTTCATCGATCACAAAGCATCCAACCCAAGAATTCAAGTTCCTCGCCCCGGGAGCCTCCCAAAACCGCAACTTTACCGGCTCTGGGAATCAAGTCTCGACGGGCAAGCCACAAAAAGTCAAAATCGCCGAGGAAAGCGTCCGGAAAGGGTCGGGATCCACCGAAACAGCAGAAAAGGATGGAAATTTCGGTGCGGTGGGATCGGGGGAGTATAAAGGTCGAAAGGGAGGAGCAAAACCAGGGGCCATCGAACTGCCTGAAGTCGAGAAAACTGCTTGTTTCGCTCTACCACCATCAACATACCATGCACAGCTGACAGTGCCATCTCGAGCCGACCTCGCCGCTCATCCCCATCCCAGAAACAGCTCTCCATCAGTACACAGATTTGGGACACGACCGCGGACCGCGAGGATGTGAAAAGACCAAATTGCCCTTCCGTATCGCGAGGGATTTTCCGTCGTCCTTGATCCGGTCAGCGTCGCTGGTCATTTCCACCCCCGGAATTATCGTCCGGTTTAAAAATATTCTTTTTAGGGAAACCTCCAAATGTCTACTGATATTTTAAAGGATAATTTATAAAATTTTATTAATATTGAAAAAGAATTATCTAACAATGTGGGTAATTAAGTGGTGGAATAATAAATGTTTTAAAATATAGAGTTTTTTTGCAAGCATTTTGTGATTTACATAATATAGATAAAATAGAATTAAATGTTACTTAATTTGGTTTATGAAAAATATAATATACAGCTAGTAGTTATCTTTACACTAGTCTAAAATTAATATGAAAAATAGATAATGAGTTATTTTAATAATATATTTTATTTGACGTATATAATTTATATATTTGTTTAATCTAGTTTTAGTAATTTAACTTTTATAAGATATTATTTGTATTATATTATGTTAAGCAAATGATATTTGAAAAACAGCTAGGACGATATATATATGAAATGTGATTAATTGGTATGAAGTTTATAAGTGTATCTTATTGTTATTTAATTAAGAATTTATACTTTTATTAATTAATTTTTAATTAATTTGGTAAAGTTCAAAATTAAATTAATTAATATCTTTAAAAAAATTCAAAGCTTATTAATAATTCAACTTCTTATCTTTTAAATTCTAAAAGCTTAAAAAATAAAATCGCAAATCTTAAAAACATACTTTCAAAGATAAATTTATAATTACACATCTTAAAAACAATCAAATCTTAATTCAAAATTAAAATTTTAGAAAATAATATATCAAATTCAAAACAATAATTTTAATTTATAATTGGAAATTATATTTTAAAATTTAAAAAATTAAAATTTTAAATTTTAACAAAATAAATTCTCATTTTAAGATGAGATAAAATTTATACATATTTATGCATTATATTATCTATATGCCGCGATCACTAGAACTTTATACATATTTTTTTCCCTCATAGTTAGTACTATAAGTTATTAAAGTAATCAATTTTGATTAAATTAATTAATTAATTTAATTTAAATTATTACTTATAAAATATTTTAATATCAAAATAGTTCAAATTTGATTAAAATACTCTAATTTAATTTAAAACGCTTTGATCAATAGATATTATAACTGTTGTGTAGTTATGGTGACAAATAATTGTTTGTTTTTTTATTATTAATGGCCCATAGAAATAATTTTATTCTCTACCCATATTATGTTATTAAATGATCTATATTATTATATATGATTTATTTCTTTATTAAATAATTCATTTTAAAACTTCATTATAATTAAATAGTCGTAACTATAATTAATGATTTCATATATTGGTTGAAGAAAAAATTATGCCCGAAAGATCTTCACTAGGCCTTAATCGCTGCGCCAAACTTGGGAGGACTTATACTTTAATGTAAAAATCATTTAAGTTTAAAATCATAAGCATTAAGGATTATCTAAATAAGAAATTTAACCTAGATATTCACGAAGATGTATATATTTTAATAATTAAAAGATCCTTAATTTATACTAACATTAAGGATTGCATCGTGTGTATAGTATAATGCACGAAGTGTAAATTTTATCTCGATAAAAATTTATTTAGTTAAAATTTAAAATTTTGATTTTAATTTTTAAAATATGATTTCAAATTAAAATTAAAATTTTTTTTTTGAATTTGATAAATTATTTTTTAAAAATTTTAATTTTAGATTTAGAGTAAGATTTTTTTTAAAGATGTATAATTTTAGATTTATCTTTTGAATTTATTTTATGAAGTTCTAGAATTTGAATGATAAGAAGTTGAAATTATTAATAAGTCTTAAATTATTTTTGATATAAAAAGAAAAATGGATATTAACATAACTTAATTTTAAATTTTACCAAATCAATTGAAAATTGGTTAATAAAGATAAAGATTCTTAATTAAATAATAAGATGTATATTACAATATATATTTTTAATAGTAATGGCAGTTATCATTTAACACTTAAATTATATATATATACCAGGGGTGTTACAATGTTTGTCCATCTTCCAACAATGATCTAGATGTCTAGATTCTTCTTCTTTTTTTTTAATTTTTTTAATAATAATTCTTTAATTTTAAAATTTTCAATAAATAATTTTATAATTTTATAATATATCTCGTGAGTATTAAAAATATTTTATTTTGAACTCTATAATCTAAGCGCGAATTTTCAATCTAGAGAAATTTTTTTATTAATTTAATATATTATAACATAATCTTTAAATCTTAAAATCTTAAACGCTAAATATATATATCTTGTGAGAAATTAAAATTTCTTATCTTAAACACTATAAGCCAAGAGAAAAACTTGAACCACTGAGAAAAAATTTTATTACTTAAATCTATTATAACTAAACTTCTAAATCTTAAAATTTAAATACATATAATATATTAAAAAAATTAAATAAATTAAAAATGAATTCAAACGTCTACACTCATTTCAAATAGCCTACTTAGAATGAACAACTAGAATCATTTCAGACATCTGGATCATTATTCCACGGTAGGTCGAAGGTCCATAACGTATCATCTCTATCTCCGCTACGGACATGAAAATCAGGACACCCGGAAAATTGATCCGAACGCAGCCAGACGTCCCGCGGGGGATTATATATCGGTTTCTTCCTTAAAATAATCGATATATATAATGTTAAAGCTATGGCCCACAGTCCACCGCCAAATCTGGATCAGTGATGATAATTACGTGGCGGTAGTGGCATTGTTGTAATTATGGGTCGACATCGAACCTAAAGTAGCTTGCATGGAGTTTGACCAGACGCACATCATCATCACACGCGCCAACCACGTGCCAGACCGTTCCCATCTAACGATCCGCTCAACGTTTTGCGGTAAAAAGAACAGAAAAGCAATAGACAAAATGGCCACGTCGGCAAGTGCCTTGCGTGCGTGGCAAGACTTTAAAAAGCAGGATAGGGAAGGAACCCGATTTATCTCGTCGATCAAATCTAATAAAGTCAACTCTAACTTTACGTTTGAAAGGTCAACTATAACTAAAAAAATATACAGAAAAGAAAATATTATATAGTTTAAAATTTTCGATTTAAAATATAATATTTGGATTGAGAGAAATAAAAATTTTAAAAACTTAACTATTCATAAATGAGTATGTAAATACATATTCATACTCTTTTAAATACTATCCAAATTTAGATGACCATTTATTATTTAATTTTTTAAAAACCAATTTAAAACTATAGAATACAATCAAGTTTGTATTTGACTTTTCGTGACAATATTTTCACTGGATTGGATTGTATATTAGTAGTTGACTGTTTCAAAAGAAAAATATCTTTTGATGATAACGAAAGTCATCTAATTGATAGAAACAATTAACCATCCCATTGAATAGATGTTTGACTATGTCACACTCACTTTTTATCATTTTTCGCAATGAAGTTTAAGAGGCCCTGAGTTTTAATCGTGAAAATAGTCTATTAAGATTATATACAATAGATCTAATACTATATGATAAACCTCTCATTGACAAAAGATCTATGTACCTAGCTGCCTCTTTAACGAAGTTTGATGCTCTTAAATCACAATTTTTGCAGGTAGAAATTATCAATAAGCCTCATAACAAGGCTAGAGCAAAAATCCATCACACTTGGGAAGACTTATTTGAAGAGTACAACATTCGAAGGGGTCAATTTCTTACAGTAAAAAGATCGGAAAAAACATGCATCTTAGCAATAGCTTGTGTGTTTGTGCATATATCTGTTTCCACCCGAGAATAATTGTGTATTTAGGTAGTTTGGACTCGTTGTGAATAGGCAATAAGGACCGATAATCATGGTGTTATGCGTGCTGATAGGGATTAGTGATTGAGGAGGACATATGATATGCGAAAGCTACGTGGCAGTGTCGACCCGGTTAGAGACTCGAGGTCAGACAGGAAAGTCGGGCCCGGGACTATCTCGGGAGAATGAAGGAAGACTCCTAAAGTCGGACTGGGAGCTCGACTCCCGAGACTATCTCGGAAAAATAAGGAAGGTCCCCAAGCTCAGTCTGAAGGTAAGACCCCGAGACTAACTCTGGAGAGTAAAGCCCAAATAACAGATTAAAGAGAAGCGAACAAGGCTTCAAGTATCCTCCCCATTCTAAAACAGGAATTCAACAGGTAGTTATTACCTGTAACGCATGGTAATAATGGATTTAATAGTCATGATGGCCGTTATCGCTATCATAGAGAGAAGAACAGCTGTCAAATAACCAATGACCATTAAACATGTGGGGGGAGATGGAGACGTGCGAAGGGGAAAATGTCAGGTATATAGGATGCTTCGGCACGCAGGTAAAGGGGGACGGTAATACTTTGATTTCTGGTTTCCTCCTAGAAGAGAGATTTCTGACTTGAGCTTTGAAGAGGGCTCCATCGAAACTCCTTCCAGTGCATCCCCTTTACGCTCGTGTTAATTTCGTAGACGCTAACATCCTCTCCTCGTCATCGTCATCCTGGGCTATGTTTTGGTGATTCGTCATCCCGTCATTCACTTCAGAACATGTTTTGGCGCTATCTGTGGGAAACTAGTCTAAGCACCAAAAGAAACACTGTGATAGCGGAACCAGAAAGACAATCCATCATTTTGACACGAGGAGAGTTGGACTGCTTAGTCGCCAATGAGGTCAAAGAAGCATTGGAACAACATCAGATTGAACAAGCCGCATCTCAACGAGCGGCCCCAACTCGGGTCGAGATTCCAAGGGTGTCTGTTTCGCAGAATCGAACATCCGTCTCACCGACAGGAGCACTGGCAAAGATAGCCCCTGGGCACAGGCGAGACTCTATAAGAGAGATGGAGAAGGAGCATTCCACTGCCTACAGTGTTTCACGGCATAAAGAAGGGCAGGGGAAGAGCGAACTTGCCAAGGCTCTCCTGAAGTCTGTGTCTACGTCTTTCGCCCATGACATCATAATGGATCCATGCCCAAGCAGTTTTGTAGTTCGGGAAATGATGATTTTGATAGAAAGACGGATTCGGAAGACCACATCTGTAAGTTTGAAAACGCGGTCATATTACACCAATACATAGATGGTGTCAAGTGTTGGGTGTTTCTAAACACGTTGTCGGGAGTCACCCAGAGATGGTTTCAGAGGTTGCCGCAAAACTCAATAAACTCCTTTTTAGAGTTTAAAACTGTTTTCCTACATCAATTCGCCAGCAGCCGACGATACAAAAGACGATACTAAATCTTTTTGCCTTAAAGCAGAAAAATAAGGAGCCGTTGATTAGGTTTTTTAAATAATAAGATATATAATTAAAAAATCAATCACAAATTAAATTAAAAAATAATTTTTAAAAAAATATTAAATTTTTAAAAATAATGGGCCCCAATTTTATTAGGGCCCTGGCATTGGCATACCGGCCTATGCCTTAAACTCGGTCTAGGCCGAGTGATTAGGAGTAGAGATTGACTGGTCAAAGATAAAGGCGAGTCAAGAGTGTTCCGAAAGACTAAGGAGTCATGGTGCTCGGGATAAAACTCTGGAGACTTAGGAAGCGAGACCTAGTGATGGAAAAAGATGACCAGTGAGTCAAATTGCTTAGGAAAGGGCTCTAGTGACTCGTGGTGCTCGGGAATAACTTCGAATACCATCTTATGCATCCCTTCGAATCAGACAGAGGAGCGGAATCGAATAAAGTCCAATTAATAATGTTGGGTTGAAGAGGATGAACTCAAGAATAAACTTAGATAACATCACCTATTCATATCGTGTCTAATGAAAGTACTGGAAATGTATCCATGTATGATATGTATAGTAATTTGTATTTTCTCAAATATCAACTATGCACTTAGAATGTCACCATCAAACATACCATGATACCTAGCCGGACATGCATAGATGTCCTATAGTTTTTCAAAAGAGGACAAACTAAATCAAATAAAAGATAATCATAAATATCCTATTAGGTGCCAAGCCGACAATCATCCTCTAGTGCTAATATATATCTTTTGAGAGTTAGCACGTGGTGTTGCCATCTTAAGATCTGTGGGTCAAAATTTGATAAAGTCAATATGTCTGTCCTCTCCATCAATGGCGGAGCCAGCCTGGGTGATTTACCCGGGCTGTGGACCTCGAGCGTTGATGTTGATGTCTTCATCCCGCCTAATCTCCTCTTTTGATACAATTACCCAGGCTAGCCTCCTCTTCCCGCCGATGCCGACTGGGCTAGTCTTCTGTTTTTCTTTTTTCCCCCTTCTTCCTACTCAAATTTCTTTCTCACCTTCGTTGAGACCAGGGCCACAGCCCGGGTAGTCACAAAGTTGGCTCCGTCCGTGCTCCCCACGCGTTAGCAATTGCAGCATCCGGACCAATAGCTCCCGTAACTTATCTTTTCCGTATTAACTCTAAGATGGGTTAACGAAGACGCTTTTTGCAACCTTAATATATATCCTTTGAGGAACCACAGTATCTCATAGCATATGTCGTTACTATCTGATCTAGCTTACCTTTCTAATTAAGGTTTCAGTGAACATTTAAAAAAATAAGTTACTTTCTTTTTCTAATCTCAACAGCGAAGATGTTTTTTTTTCCCATCCATTGATCATTGAGTTGATACTTCTTAGTTCTACGATAAATTCAAAAAAAAAAATTATTCTAATCCCAACATAGAAGACAATTTTATCTGGAGAAGGAATTTTTTAATAATGGTTACAATCCAAATATTTGCTCGATATCATTTTTCTAATGCTTACTGATGCCAAATTTTATTACCAATTTTATATTAAAAAGAGTTAGTATTAAATCTTTTTTTCTCAACATTTTTCTAATATTTTCTACAAAGAATATTACATATTTCTCTGCAAGGATGGGCTGGGCTGGGCTGGGCTGACGTGCTTCATCCAGCCGGCCTTGAAGGTCTGCTCTGCTACAGTTCGTAACCCTTTTTAATTAGTTCTTATATTAATTAAATCAGGCAGTGTTAATTAAATCAGGCTGAGCTGGGCTAGGCTGGGCCGGGCCGGGCCGAGGTGCTTCATCCAGCCGGCCTTGAAGGTCTGCTCTGCTACAGGTCGTAGCCCTTTAATTAGTCCTTATATTAATTAAATCCGGCAGCGTTATTTGGCACTAATTCATTTTCGAGCCTCTGGTCTCACTTTCCCTCCCCTTCCAATTTCTCCTCCTCATCCTCCTTCGTTAATTAATTATGATGACGACGATGATGCTTGCGTCGGATGCAAAACCACCCTCTGTTCATGGGCTCGATCGTGGACTCCTGGGTGGGTCGCATCAGACCAGAGGAATCAGACGCAAGCGCATCAACGATGAGTCTGCCTTCGACAATGCTGCCGTCAAAAAACAGCGAATAGAATTGCCGATTTCTACGCCTAAACTGTCTTTGGTTTTGGATTTGGATCTCACTCTCTTAAATTCGGTCGAGGTAATTTATCTGCACTACTTTCAGTACTGTATGTATTTATTTGTTTGTTAATTTTGTCAAAATATAATGCTAATAAATTCGTTTAATGGTTTTGCATTGTCAGTTTGACCGAGTCGATCCCGCTGATAAACGACTTCTGAGGAGAAAACTGACGATGCAGCAAGAGAAGGAAGATTGTGATCTTTTCTGCGTTGATCGTCTTCGATGTTGGACGAAACTCAGACCCGGGGTCAGAGAATTCCTCCACAAGGTAACGCCTATGTTTTTTTTTTAAATACGTACTTACTTCTAGAAATAACTATAATAACAATAGATAATTGAGGAATGAGGATTAGTATAAAGATGTTTTTCTCTGTTTTTTTTAAATATTAATATGAGTATATTTTTATTGGCTAATAAAAATACTTAACTTATGAAAATATAACTATAATAACACTAGATAAGGATGTTTCTTTTTCTAAAAGAAACAATGAGGATTATATAAGGATTTTTTTGTATTTTTTTAAAATATTAATATAAGGATATTTTATTGGCTAATAAATATACTTAACTTTTGGAAATATATCTATAATAACAACGGTAAAGATATTTTCTTCTAAAAAAACGACGACAATTAAGAGAAAGTAAGATGGTAATAAAATTAACATTCATCCACATTAATATAATTACTACCATGCATTAGAGGGCGGGGACTTCGATCATGTCAGAGAGAAGCTTAAGTCATTGGGTTGGGCTATGTCCAAGTCACCTCCATAAATGATAAATTCAGTGTTTACAGCCCTAATCATTATCAACTTTCAATAATAAACCCTAAAGGCAGGCAGACATGAATTCACCAAACCAATCAAGTTTATAAAACTAGAACAACTAATAAAGAACATTTAATGGGAGTGTATGTATCTTTGCAGTCAGGCAAGCATGATGAGTGAGTTCAGTTAATGGTAGTGTATGTATCTTTGCAGACCATTTATAATAAAGAACAACTAACAATATCTAGTACCATTTTTTTGTGAAACCAATAACGACCACTACAGCTATTGCCTCAAACCATGTTAATAAGATTAGTAAAAGCTTACGATATGACAACGAAATGAAAAATAATTTCTAACAGCTGAGTTATTTATTATTCCATGGCCATTATTCATGTTCTATATATGGATGATATTTTACTCACTAACATTGATAGTAGTGATGCACAATGAACTAATGTCAATATAGGTGAACTAATTAATTTTTCATAACATTGATGGTTATAATTGCACAGTATTTTTTATAACATAAACAGAGAACCGATTAATTTTTAATGTTGTTTGCATTCATTTTTTTTACTTGTTATATATATTACGAACTAATCCTTTCTTTTATTTTTAATTGTAGGCGAGAGAATTGTTTGACTTGCACGTCGTCACCATGGGGACTCAGCGGTATGCAGCTGCGATGGCAGAGCTACTAGATCCCACCGGCACTTTATTTTTTGGCAGGATCATCTCCAGAGAGGATGCCAGTATAGATGATCGTGGTTTACCGGTTAAAAATTTAGATCAAGTGACTGCTTTTGAGTCCAGCGTGCTGATTTTGGATGATACTGTGAGGGTTTGGCCACATCATCAATGGAATCTCATTCATATTAAGAGGTATATATAATAAAATAAAGTAATACTTCTTTAATTATTTAAATACTATTTTTGATTTATAATTTAAATTGTTGCTAATTTAATTTGTGTAGATACGCCTATTTTCCCTACACTTGGCGTAAGTACATGGCAGCGGGAGATTCGCCTCTTTATACGGGCATGGACGATGATGATGCTTTAGCATCCGTCTTATCGGTAAGAAATCAATTATTTTCTAACTTACTCTAGCTTGTACTAATTAAGAGGGTTAATTTGAATTTTAATTGTTTCAATATTTTTAATTTTTTTATTGAGCAGGTGCTAGAGAGAGTTCACGACGACTATCACTTGGTGCATCAGTATGCGAGTCGCGTTGATGTCAGGACTATACTCGCTAGCACTCTCAGAGGATAGCACTTTATTTGTTATTTGGATTATATTGATATCAGTATGATACATTTGTATACTTTTATATTGAAAGTTGAAGAATCCATGAAAAGTTATCATTCATTACATTGGACTATCTTAGTTTTCTTGGGGACTCCCACTGCATTTTGGTTACTGGAGAAACACTCGAATTGAGGAACTCATATAAAAATGAGTAATAATCAGATACCCCTTTGAGACCCGTGGTTACTGGGGAAATACCAAAGGTACCCCTTTGAGACCCAAAGGTTACTGGGATAATATCTACCTCAATATCGAGTGCTCCTTTGAGACCTTATGTGGATAATGCAAAGCATTAGGGAGGACGATCCTTGCGTGTGAAGCAGGTAAGTGCTTCCTCGCTGGAAACTCTGGGAACACGATGTAATGATGAAATAACTTGGATTGGTAATTGATTCTTTAAATTTGAGTCACATTACATAGCACACAAAAAAACTTTCAGAGTTGTCACAAGGAAAGAATTCATATGCGTATGTTCATTAATAAAATTACTTAATCAATTAGATGAATTCGCTAAGGAGGATGATATTTCATTCATATACATTAGTTTAAATGTATTTAACTGCATATTTTGTTGTGTGAATCATGCATGTGCATGTTATCAAGAGAGTTTTAAATCAAAATCCGCTGTTGCTAAATTAGGAGGCCACATCTCAATGTGGTTCCTTATTGAGATGAGGATTTTCATTCCAATCAGTGAAAGGAAAATACATTTCAGTAGTGAAAAGGAGAAAGATATATCTATCTGCGAAACACAACTTTTATAACTTAACCAAAACCTCTAGATTTAAATTTTGAGAAAATAAAAAGAATCTACCAAATGTCACAATATTCATATGCTCAAATAAAAAGATGGTTTGGCACTAACGAAGATAATAGGCCTAACTAAATCTTATTTGTTCTATCCTATAATAAGGACCGCATTATCCATTACACGAATTCTTTCTTACTATCATTTGATAAAAACAATGTGTTAGCATCTCATGCGAAGAATACAATCACAAATGACAATATTTACTGAATACAAATTATTTTCTACAAAAGAATTCGAAACGAAAAGGGGAAAATAAGAGAATTTACAATAATTTACTCGTCAATTTTGTTCTGTTGAATTTTAGATAAGTTTGATTGACCTTTTCGAGAGAAAAAGGAACAGCACAATTGAATTGAAAATCGAAAGTACTCGATATTACCTGACTTTGAGGAGCACCCATCCATGAATGGTTTCTCCGGCCACATTGCTCAGCCACGCGGGCCATCCTGTGGTGATCTGCTCCGCTTCGGCTAGTCGGTTCATGCTCTACATGAGGAAGCTCCCAGAGCTATTTCCGGAGCTCATTTTCTCTGACTCCGCCGACTCGCTTTGTTCCCCGAACTCACCATTCTCGCGAGGCAGCAACCGTTTAGTGTGCGACTACTCGCGAGCCGCCGCCTCTCGGCGCCTCTCCGGCATCTCGCGAAGCGGCCGCCGCTCGCTGCCTCTCCCGATTTTTCTTGCTGATGGAGTTTAGGGTTGCCGCTCGAATTTGCTGCGGAGGGGATGGGAAACGGACCGGACGAGAAAAGAGGAAGTTTAGATTAAGAAAAAATAGGATTAATTTGTTTAATCTATTCTTAACCTAATGACATTTATTAAAAATGTTCGGTTTTTGAGATAATGATGAAATCCATCGTTAGCAAGTTCGTTTTCTTGTTGTTTACTTTCCTTTTTTTTTCTTTGTAATTTTTAATATAACTAGATCCTGTGGAATCTATTTCGAATTGATATGGTTTTCTAGAACTTATTTTAGAATTCATAATTACAATATAACCATTAAGTATATATCAATCAAAGCTGTCCTTTGAGCGTGACTTAGATTGCAAACATATAATATTCTGTCCAATTCAAATAAAATTTGACACTTGAGTTTCCGTAATGTGGGACCATCTATGAAGGGCGGCTAAGATGTCGCATCCAATTTTTTTTTTTTATATCAAAGTTACATGTTGTTTTCATCAAGTTTATAGTATAAAATTAAGATTTTCAATAATTTTTAATTTTGTCCTGAATTTTGATTTATTAGCGTAAAATGATATATTATAGTCCCATAGGATCCTGTTCTATTTTTTAGTTTCTTGTACTTTTTTGCGAATACATACAAATAAAAGTATTATTTGATGATTTTCTATAAGGTCACTAATATTTTGGATAATTGTCACATTTGATTGAAATATTAAAATGCATTGGTATCAATCAACTATTGTAAGGAAACAATTGACCGTTGTGCCTAAAATAGCAAACATAAATATTTTGAGTCGAGTGATATAATAATAGTCGACTATTGTATGTAAAATTAGGCATAAAATTTTCGACAATTTACCAAAGGTTGTACGTAACAATTGGAAATTACCAAAGAGCGTCCCATGGTTTCTATTTTACCAAAGGAGGCAGCTATTTAAGTGAACTTCCTATTATACTGCGCCACAAAATGCCTTTTCCATTCTCATTTCGAGACATCCGAACCACTTTTACAGTAAAATAATTATATGTGGTTCGGATGGCAAGGTAGTGAAAATTTTGTCAGCCTATATATATATTACTATCTTGCACAAGTCGAATCATCACGAGAGTACGTATATATTTTGAGCTTGCACAACTCAATTCATCAAGGCAGCTGAGGAAGATAGGTGTTGAAGGAGAAAAAGTAAGCAACAGATTGGTAACAAATACAAATAGTAATGTACGTATGATTGTCATCTTTGATATTGTATCAGACCTAGTTTTATACTTATCAACTCTTGCTACAATTTTTATGTTTGGAGGAGTCTAAGGGTGATATGCATTACATAATAAGGGCTCTCTGAAATTGGTTAAACTTAAGATAAATAAATGCTTGAATTCGACCTAGGGGTGATATATTACCATATCAGGCCCTAGAAGGGCCAGAAATTAAAGGAGTTCTGTCCCTAGTGTTGGGAACGAGATGGCTATAGAGGGGGGGTGAATATAGACAACAACTTTCTCCTTCGAAACTTATCACGATTTCTGCAACTCAAATATCAGTAGCACAGCGGAAAGAGTAGAAAACAGAGTGTGCAGAAAAACAAAACGAAAGCAAAACAAACACGACTAGCAAGATCGCTAACAAGAAGGGTTTACAAAGTTCAGGGATAACTTGCCCCTACTCCTTGGCGTGCCCTTGAGGTGGGCGATCCCTTGATCGTCGGCAGATCAAGCCCCAGTTAACACTGGATATGAAGCAACCTCCTTCTCGGTGGAGAAACCTCCCCACAGTGTGTTTCAAACAATGATATAGAATGAGCACAATGAAACAACAACAAGAAGGATCTTACTCAAACACTTAGCAAGGACAAAACACAGCAAGCTTCCCTGAGCTCCACCCAGTGGCGATCTCACGCAGACCCCTGCTCCGTGTCTTCCCACTGTCGGACTCCAAGTGGCGATCTTACTCAATAGCTTGCTTAGAATGGTTGAAGAACTCAAGAACAGCAAGCTTGTAGCACAGGAACTCAAGAGCACGAAAAACTGAAGAAGTTCTACCAAACTCTCCTTCTCGCGTTCCTTTTTGTTTCTCCGCCAAGCGACAAGTGACAACATCTCTGTAGCTCCCAGCTACTCATCTGCCAACGCCAGCCTCTACTGAGCTATCTCTGGACTCACTGAGCTCCCCTCAGTCAAGCTCCAGTCTCAGCTCCAGTCTGCAGCTCGCCGTTGCAACCTGAGATGAGAAAGGGACAAACCTGCTCCAAGGAAAGCACTCTTTGACTTCTCCTTGAGTGTTTGAATCCTCCCCTGTCACCTGAAACTCAATCAGAGCATTAGAGCAGCAAATCAAGCAGCATATCAAATATCAGAGACATACATCAGCAAATCAGATACGATCAGACGCTCTGACCACGTCTGACAGTGAAATTTGAATTAAAGTGATCGGTCACCGGACCGATCCAGGGTGTGTGGATCGGTCACCAGATCGATCCACTGCTTCGCTGGGATTCCCAGCTCTCGCAGCTATACACGCCTGATCGGTCACCAGACCGATCAGGATGAAGCCTGATCGATCACCAGACCGATCAGAATGGATCCTGATCGGTCACCCAGATCGATCAGGGCAGATAAACAGTTATTTTTTAATCGAATCCAAGATCCCTGATCGGTCACCGGACCGATCCAAGACTTTGATTAGCAAGGGAACTCACTCACCGTTTGCTCCCTGATCAGTCACCAGACCGATCAGGAGCAAGACAGCAAGGAAGCAGCCTGCTCCCTGATCGATCACCGGTCCGATCAGGAGCCACACAGTAGATTCCCAATCTCACTGTGTGCTCCCTGATCGGTCACCAGTCCGATCAGACATAGCTGGATCGGTCACCAGACCGATCCACTAAGGAGCAGCGTGCCAATGTCCCTGATTGGTCACCAGACCGATCCAGTGACTCAACCTTAGCCCTCCAAGCTAGGAATTCATCCACCTTAGCCCTCCAAGCTAAGGATTTTTCCATCTAACTTTCCAAGTTGGGAATTTGCACCTAACCCTCCAAGTTAGGACTTTTCACCTAGCCCTCCAAGCTAGAACTTTTCACCCAACTCTTCCGAGTTAGAACATCATCCAACCTAGCCCTCCAAGCTAAGCACCTGACCCTCCAAGCCAGGACTTTTTCACCTAATTCTCCAGGTTGGGAATTTGCACCTAACCCTCCAAGTTAGGACTTTTCACTTAGCCCTCCAAGCTAGGACTTTTCACCCAACCCTTCCGAATTAGGACTTTTCCAACACCTAGCCCTCCAAGCTAGGATTTTCCACACCTAACCTCCCAGGTTAGGATTTTCCATATCATGCCTAATTCTCGATCAGGACTTAATCATAATCATCATAATCATCACACCTAACCTCCCAGGTTAGGATTTTCCATATCATGTCTAATCCTCGATCAGGACTTAATCATAATCCACCTAACCTCCCAGATTAGGATTTTCCATATCATGCCTAATCCTCGATCAGGACTTAATCATAATNCAATAATTGATAATCAATGACTACATATGCAAATGATATAGGCATGGCAACACAAGCATATGTATCATAAGAGCATGAAGTATCAACTCACAACGCATGCATAATATTCATAAGTATCGAATAGACATGGCAATATAAACATGAATATGAAACCAAACAATCATAACATGCACATCAACATGGCATCAGCAATAAATAGATAAGCATGGCAGGTAAAAAATAGATAAATCAAGGCATGAAAACATCCGAACAAGTAGCAAAATGTGTTGTCGACACAACAGTCAGAGGGCATACAGCCCAAAAGTAACATAGTCAAATACACGGATCATGATAACACAGCAGATATCTGAGCTCAAGTGTCAGTGGGGGTCGTCATCGCGCATAAGATCATCCATCGTGGCATCATCAGCAACCCCTGATCGTGGTGCAGCACTGAGGGACGATGTCCTTCTGGAAAAGTGTGTCGACGCCACTCCTCATACCACGTGCGCTGAAGGGTGCAAGACTCCGTGACTACAGACTCAACCGTGGTCAGTCGACGATCAAAGAGACGGAAGTCCGACCGAACCTCCTCACGCCAGGTCTCCCTCAACTGTAAGTCCTCCTGCAGAGTCCTGTCGAGCTCTGAAATCTGCCATCGGAGATCCGGATCCGGCTCGTCATAGTCATCGTCATCACAGGAGCGGCTGGCGCCTGACCCTGTGGACCTCCCCGTGGTAACTCCCCGAGAACCCTACCATCTTTCCAGATCAACATCCGATCGGGCCCCCGAACAATGATGCCAGACTTGGCGAAAGCACGCCGGCCAAGTCTGCAATCCTGTCGTATCATAGGCATCGTCCGACCCTTGGTAACATCAACACCTACTGACATGAGCCAGTCGGTGATGACGTGACCAAAAGGCATATAGACAGTGCGGCGGCTGGACTCCTCACGATAAGACAAAATGGACTGGAAGATGCTCTCCATAATATCGAAATCCGAACGGCTGTGCATGCCGTAGAGCATCAAACAGTGGTAGGGTCGGATCTCAGCTAAGGGTTTTGAGGTGATTGGAAGGATACAATTTGTGATGATCTTGAATAGTATATAGCTAGTGGGAGACAGACGCAGCGCAGCAAAGGTAGGAAAGTCAGAGCCAAGCTCATCAAGACCGTCGGGACGCGGATAACCAAAGAAATACTGATGGATGGAATCAGGGGTAACGTCTGCAAAGGGTGCTAGCAGGGGATCAGGAAGGTCAGGATAGAGCGAATAAAGATTCGGTGATCGTCGACCACCCAAGTACTCAGCCAAAATCTCATATGAAAAATCAAGGTTCATCTTCCCGACACGAGTAGTGAACTCGAATCCCCCTTTAGGACCTTGTTGTAGGTTGTTGTAAATTCAGATACAAGGTCGACATTTAGTTCTCTCCAAAGTAAGAAGAAACCCCAGATTGTAATAAGTAACAATCGCCATAACAGAAGGGCAGAACTCCGTTAAGAAAGGAACATCAATGGATCTGCAGGGTAAAAGTTTGAATGTCCTAGCTTGAAAGGCCTGCTCACAGGCCGCATTTGGGAACCTGGAGCTAGAAGAAGGCTGTGGCCTTCTGGAAGGGGCAGAGGAGGAAGGAGCCTTTCCCCTTGAACTCCCTCGGCTACCTCCTTTCCCTTAGACGACTTCTAATGAGGTTTGAATTGATCATGACCCATAGATTGAAGCACAAGAAAGCAAGAATTGATCATAGATAAGACCCATCATAAGATATAAATTTTGGTCATAAGATTAGAAAGAGGGTCACGGCAAAGAAAAAAATCAAGACATCACAGCAAGAACAAAAACACAAACATGGTTAGCTTCACAAACATATATTATAGATTGATATGAATGGAAAACCAAAGCAAGAACTTACTTTGGTGCCATCGTTGTCGTTTTTGGAAGTTGAGAGAAGAAACCGTGCACAGGAAAGTGTTCTCGGCGCAAAGATGGTTGCAAAACGTTTCTGCGAGAAAGAATGAGCACAGATCTCACGCTCACGCAAGGAAGGAGAGCACGCAGAAGGATCTTCTCGCACAAGCAGGTCGCGCAGATGAGGGTCGGCGCTAGGTTTTGGCGCTGAAGAAGGTTTTGCGAAGTTAATCGGTTGGTGGATCGGTCCACCAACCAAAATTTAATGCGGTTGATCGGATCACCGTTCGATCTGATCGCGTCCAGACCGTTCAGGAGACGGCCTGATCGGACTGACAGGGTCCTGATCGGTCGGATGACCGATCAGACGTGCTCCTGATCGGTCGGGTGACCGATCAGGATTTGATCAGTAGAGTCCGGAAAGAAAACTCTGAGCTCCCTGATCGGTCTGTGGACCGATCCCTACAGGTTGCCAGATCGGTCGGGAGACCGATCCAGGCTAGCTCAGAACACTTAGTCAGATTTCGAGAGATCACGGCTCGCCTTGTAGATCGGTCTGTGGACCGAACACCACAGGAAGGGGTCAGATCGATCCAGGGACCGATCAACCCGATTCCTGATCGGTCCGGTGACCGATCAGGATTCCTGATACGAACTGAAATGTTCAATTTCAGAACTTCTGAAATTTTCAAAAGGAATCTAATGAACTTTGTCGAACTTAGACATGATTTTCTGACTAAAATTGATCCCTGAACACGAATCAAAAATCCTTATAGGTTCAACAAACACTTTGACCCATCTTAATGGAGTCAAACCCAACCATCAATCAATCAAGCAAATTCAAACAGGTGTTTACTCCAACTTCAAGTTTCCAATCAAGTTGCCTTGATTGGAATGTCCAAGTATGATCATGGAGCCATATACACATATGTTATGCAATGGTTTTCCCCATACTTGGTCACCACCGTGATTATTATCTCGTCAACTTAATTCCTCAAGTGATGTATTGACATTTTGAGAAATCGAGTTGAACCTAACATCTCACCACATATCTAGCAAACAAAAACATTTTGGTAAACCTTATAGTTTGTGTGAGATGTTCCCAAAGTTACCCAATTGTTCCCTAACAATTTGAAATAATCATGAAGGGTTTTGAATACAATTTGACGATCATGAAGTGCGACACATTCCCAATTCCCGTCTTAGGAAACTAAATTCACTCTCGGGAAGTGGTTTAGTGAAAATGTCAGCTAGGTTTGACTTTGACTCTACATGTGAGAGTATGATGTTCCCCCTAGCTACATGATCTCTAATGAAGTGGTGTCTTACCTCAATATGTTTTGTCCTAGAATGATGGACCGGATTCTTGGTTAAGTTAATTGTGCTAATGTTATCACATAACACTTGCACACCCTTGTAACTCAATCCATAGTCCTCTAAGGTGTGGATCATCCACAACAATTGTGATATACTCTCTCCCATGGCGATATACTCTGCCTCGGTAGTGGAAAGAGCAACACAATGTTGCTTCCGACTCGACCAACTTACTAGAGACGATCCTAAGAATTGGCAGCCCCACTAGTGCTTTTTCGGTCCAACTTACATCCAGCGTAGTCGGAATCCGTATAGCCCATCAAATCAAAAGATTCGGTACGGGGATACCAAAGACCTACACCAATTGTGCCTTTTAGATATCTCAAAATTCGCTTAACAGCAATTAGGTGAGATTCCTTGGCACACACTTGATACCTAGCGCACATACCTACAGCAAATAGTATATCTGGTCGACTAGCTGTGAGGTATAGCAAACTACCTATCATGCTTCGATATTGAGTTAGATCAACGGGTTTACCACTCTCATTATTGTCTAATCTTGTGTTTGTAGCCATGGGAGTGGTTACCTCTTTCGAATCACTCATATTAAATTTTCGAAGCATTTCGTGTGTGTACTTTGATTGGTGCACATGGATACCATCGCGAGTTTGCTTGATTTCTAGTCCAAGAAAGAAAGTCAACTCTCCCACTAGACTCATCTCGAAGTCACTCTCCATGTGTCCAATGAATTCACGTAAATAGCCCTTGTTATTGGAGCCACAAATTATGTCATCGACATATACTTGGGCTACAAATATATTGTCATCATCTCTTCGTAGAAATAGTGTAGCGTCTATTTGACCTCTAACAAAGCCTTTCTCAATCAAGAATGTTGACAACCGCTCATACCAAGCCCGGGATGCTTGTTTAATGCCATAGAGTGCCTTTTTGAGCTTGAACACGTGGTTTGGATATTCGGTACTCTCAAACCCCGGAGGTTGTTCGACATAGACCTCTTCCTTAATTAAACCATTTAGGAAGGCCGATTTAACGTCCATTTGGTATAGCTTAAAACCACGATGTGCTGCAAATGCAAGCATCAATCGGATGGACTCTAATCGTGCCACAGGAGCATAAGTCTCATCATAATCAAGACCTTCAACTTGACTATAGCCCTTGGCTAGCAAGCGTGCCTTGTTTCTAATGATTTCTCCCTTGTGGTTTAATTTGTTCTTGAAGACCCATTTGGTTCCAATAATAGTGGTCTTCTTAGGTCTAGGGACTAGGTCCCAAACTTGACTTCTCTCGAATTGACCTAGTTCATCTTGCATTGCGATAATCCAATCGGGATCATTTAATGCTTCATCAATTTTCCTAGGTTCAATTTCGGAAATGAGAGCAACCTCATTGGCCTCATTCCGGAAGAATGATCTAGTCCTAACCCCTTGATGGATGTCTCCAACGATTTGGTCTTGGGGATGGCTAGAGGCTAATCTCGTTTGTCTAGGAGTTGGTGGTGCTTCTTGAATGGGTTCGCCAGACACAATTTCAGCCTCAGGATCCGGCTGATCAATGGATTGTCTAGGTTCACCGTCATCAGACTCATCACCATCAACAACAATTGGAGATTTATTCAAACTTAGTCTCTTAAGTTCGAGTTGAACTCCTTCTACATTTTCTGATTGGTCACTTAATTTCGGAATCTCTTCAAAGACTACATCAGAGGACTCTTCAACTAATCTAGTTTTCTTGTTGTAGACTCGATAAGCTTTACTAACGAGGGAGTACCCGACTAGTATCCCTTCATCAGCCTTTGCTGTGAACTTTCCAAGGTGGTCCTTGGTGTTTAGGATGAACACCTTACAACCAAACACCCTAAGGTGTTTAACCGTAGGTGGTTTTCCAAACCAAAGTTCATGGGGAGTCTTTCCTAAAAACCTATGGATGAGGACTCGATTTTGCACATAGCAAGCTGTATTTACAGCTTCAGCCCATAAGTAACTCGGGAGTGAGTACTCATTGAGCATGCTTCATGCAGCCTCTTGTAAGACACGATTCTTCCTCTCTACAACACCATTTTGTTGTGGTGTTCTAGGAGTAGAGAACTCATGCCTATAACCCTTATCTTGACAAAATTCTAGAAACCTATGGTTTTGAAATTCACCTCCATGATCACTTCTAATTGTCTTAATGGTTGATGATTTTTCATTTCAACTCTTCTACAAAAAGAAATGAAAACATCTAAGGTTTGGTCCTTATATTTTAAAAAGTAAGTCCATGTGTATCTAGTAAAATCATCAATAATAACAAAGCAATATCTACTCCCATTCAATGATATGATGGTACTACAATCAAATAGATCCATGTGAAGTAAATCTAATGCATTTGAGGTACTTACAGTGCTTTTACCTTTATGAGCAAATTTTGTTTGCTTACCCATTTGACATGCATCACATAATTTATCTTTTCCATACTTGATGCTCGGTAAGCCTCGAACTAGTCCCTTGTTGGCCAGCTTCCGGATGTTCTTCATGTTCACATGTGCTAGCTTCCGGTGCCAAAGTGTGGATTCTCCTTCTTTTGACATGAAACACTTAGCAAGAGCATTAGTAGCACTTTTAAAAGAAACTTGATAAATATTGTCTACTCTTGCTCCTACTAGTACTGTGTCCAAGGTGTCACTTTGTCTAACTAGACACTGACTTGGTTGGAAGTCAATTGTGTAACCTATGTCACACAATTGACTGACACTTAGGAGATTGAACTTCATCCCCTTGACTAGAAGGACATTTGAGATTCTAAGACATTCGGATATTTGAATGTCTCCTATTCCTATGACCTTAAGGCTACCATTGTTACCAAATGATACATTACCTCTACTCTTCTTGTGAAATATGGTGAACAATGATCTATCCCCGGTCATGTGTTTGGAGCATCCACTATCAACGAACCAAGTTGATAGATGCTCCCCCTCAATCATAACCTACACAATTCGAAAAATAGAAGTTTTAGGTACCCAAACCTTGGGACCTAAAGTGTCAACTAAGCATGACTTAGGCACCCATGCCTTGACAACTTTCTTTTGAGTTTTGGGTGTCCTAGATTGTCTCATGTCAGTCCTAGACATGAGAGACACAAATGAGGGTTCTTTAGGGCGGTAACCAATACCGGCCCTATTGTAAACCGCTCTTTGGGCATTAAGAATCATATCTAGGGTCTTAGAGCTATTTGAGAATTTCCCAAGAATATTCTTGAGCTTTCCAACTTCACTCTTCAAAGATTGGTTTTCCTCTACTAACAAGTTATCATGCAAATCATTAATTTCCTCAACCTTAGAGGATTTCAATCTGACAATCTCATGCTTCAACGATTTAATTTCATCTTCTAGTAATTCAACATGCAAGTCATCAATGTTATCATCCCTAGAAGCTTTCAATTGACCAATCTCTAATTGCAATGCTTTAACTTTATTTTTGGATTTCTTAAGCATACTAGTTAAACATGCAATTGCTCTATAACATTTTTCAAGCTCGGGAGAAGTTACCTCTTCATCATCCGAAGATGATGAAGCCGTGTTTGCGGAGCTTGAAGATTCATCACTGCTCTCCTCTCCAAGAGCCATGAGAGCCACTTGCCTTGTGCTCTTTTCCTCCTTTTATTCATCGGATGAGCTAGAGGATGACTCATCCCAAGAGGCCTTCAATGCCTTCTTCTTCTTCTTGGATTTCTCTTCTTTTCTTTTGGATTTTTCCTCCTTCTTCTTAAGCTTCGGACACTCATTCTTGAAGTGTCCTTTCCTACCACACTCAAAACAGGATGCATTATTCTTATCAAGTTTGGATTCACTAGCGTTACCTCTACTTTTGAACCGTCGATCCCTTCGCATCATCCTCCTCACAAAGTTTGTCATCTCAGATGAAGAGGAGCCACTGCCATCTTCCTCAGAATTTGACTCGGATTCGGAAGAGGATGAAGATGATGAAAGTTCCTTTTCCTTCTTCTTCTCCTTCTTCTTCTTGTTGGTCCGGTCCCCTGCAACTAAGGCAATCCCCTTCTCCTTGGGGCCTTTGTTAGCCATTTCATGCAATTCCATCTCACAAAATAAATCATCTAATTTCACAATAGATAAATCCTTAGATACTTTGTAGGCATCCACCATGGATGACCACAAAGCATTCCTTGGAAATGCTTTCAAGACATACCTCACAAGGTCGCGGTTCTCGACCTTTTCATCAATTGAATGAAGCCCATTAAGGACTTCCTTGAAACGACTATGGAGCTTGCTTACCGACTCGTTCTCCTTCATGGTGAGATTTTGAAGTTGATTGAGGAACAAGTCCCTCTTTGCAATCCTAGAGTCTCGGGTGCCCTCATTAAGCTCAATGAGTTTGTTCCACAAGTCCTTTGCACTTGTGAAAGGACCAACCTTGATGAGTTGGTATTTGTTCATGCCACATTGTAGAGTGACAACCGCCTTCGCGTCGGCTTCACTCTTCCTTGTTTGTTCGGCAGTCCACCTCCATGACTCAAGTTCTTTACCTTCGTCATCCTTAGGAGGGATGAATCCCTCCTTCACTGCGAACCAAGTATGGATGTCCATCTTCAAGTAGTACTCCATTTTTTATCTCCAGTATTGGAAGTCGGTGCCATCAAAGAATGGAGGTCAGGTGGTGGAGAAGCCTTCTCTCAATGCCATCTTGTTGAGAACTCTCGGTTGTTAAGCCGTAAACAGAGCACCTTGCTCCGATACCACTTGTTGGGAACGAGATGGCTATAGAGGGGGGGTGAATATAGCCAACACTTGCAACTTGAATTCTAATCAAGGTTTTCAAAACCCTCGGCAAGGACAAGAACACAGCAAGCTTCCTTGAGCTCCACCCAGTAGCGATCTCACGCGAGAACCCTTCCCCGTGTCTTCCCACTGTCGGACTCCAAGCTTCTTGTTCCCTCCTTCAAGGCTCAAGTAAAAGATGATTGCTTCTCAATCGCTTGCTCAGAATGATGGAAAACTCAAGAACGCAGCAAGCAGGTTGTGGAGAACTCAGAGCACGGCAAGAACACAGTTCGCAAGACTTGCTTCCACGAAGCCAACTGCCGCTTCTTTTGTTCCTCCACACAGCACCAGGTGACGACATCTCTGTAGCTCCCAGCTACTCGTCTGCCAATGCCAGCCTCCACTGAGCTACCTCTGGACTCACTGAGCTCCCTCAGTAACGCTCCAGTCTCCGCTCCAGTCTTCAGCCCGGCCGTTGCAACCTGAGATGGGAAAACGGACAAACCTGCTCCAAGGAAAGTCACCGTTGACCTCTCCTTGAGTGTTTGAATCTTCCCCTGTCACCTGCACCTTAATCAGTCTGTTAGAGCAGCAAATCAACCAGTAAATCATGTATCAGAGCCATACATCAGCAAATCAGATACGATCAGACGCTCTGACCATGTCTGACAGTGAAATTTGAATTAAAGTGATCGGTCACCAGACCGATCCAGGGTGTGTGGATCGGTCACCAGATCGATCCACTTCTTCGCTGGGATTCCCAGCTCTCGCAGCTATACACACCTGATCGGTCACCAGACCGATCAGGGTGAAGCCTGATCGGTCATCAGACCGATCAGAGTGAGTCCTGATCGGTCACCCAGTCCGATCAGGGCATATGAACAGTAGTTTTTTAATCAGATCCAAGATCCCTGGATCGGTCACTAGATCCACTGGATCGATCCAAGACTTTGATTAGCAAGGGAACTCACTCACCGTTTGCTCCCTGATCGGTCACCAGACCGATCAGGAGCAAGACAGCAAGGAAGCAGCCTGCTCCCTGATCGATCACCGGTCCGATCAGGAGCCACACAGTAGATTCCCAATCTCACTGCGCGCTCCCTGATCGGTCACCAGTCCGATCAGACATAGCTGGATCGGTCACCAGACCGATCCACTAAGGAGCAGCTTGCCAATGTCCCTGATCGGTCACCAGACCGATCCAGTGACTCAACCCTAGCCTTCCAAGCTAGGAATTCATCCACCTTAGCCCTCCAAGCTAAGGATTTTTCCATCTAACTCTCCAAGTTGGGAATTTGCACCTAACCCTCCAAGTTAGGACTTTTCACCTAGCCCTCCAAGCTAGGACTTTTCACCTAGCCCTCCAAGCTAGGACTTTTCACCCAACTCTTCCGAGTTAGAACATCATCCAGCCTAGCCCTCCAAGCTAGGCACCTGACCCTCCAAGCCAGGACTTTTTCACCTAATTCTCCAGGATGGGAATTTGCACCTAACCCTCCAAGTTAGGACTTTTCACCTAGCCCTCCAAACTAGGACTTTTCACCTAGCCCTCCAAGCTAGGACTTTTCACCCAACCCTTCCGAATTAGGACTTTTCCAACACCTAGCCCTCCAAGCTAGGATTTTCCACACCTAACCTCCCCGGTTAGGATTTTCCAACACATGCATGATCCTCGATCAGGACTTGATCATAATCATCATAATCATCACACCTAACCTCCCAGGTTAGGATTTTCCATATCATGTCTAATCCTCGATCAGGACTTAATCACAATCATCATAATCATCCTCCTAAACTAAAATCGTTGTCAACACCAAAACAACAATCAGGGCTAGACTGCATCAACAGAAAGGACTACCACCCAATGTCTTTTATGAGCATATCACTCATATGGGTGTTATTCAGTTTTGTAAAATTTAGATTCAGTGGGAGTTTGTACTATATCTGTTTTCTATATATGTTTGGTTATGTCTCTGAAACTTATGTATTTAGAGATTTTCTGATTAGATATAAAGTTTAATGTTTACTTCATTCCACTTTGTATAACTAAAGTTAAAGTTTTGATCTCACTTTGGTTAAGGAGGACCAGTTGAAAATTGACATGAATAGATCACCTTGCATGTAATTTTCATGCCACAAATTTATAATTGATTTATGTCATTTGATTATATTGATATATGTGACCATTGATAGTTTAGTTGTGAAAAATACAACGAAGACTGCATTGATCCTATGTTTATATAATTAATGGACGAGATTGTTAAGGAAGCCCTATGGTTATGATGACAAAAGTTTTGAGCTCACTAAGGTTAACACATTTATAAGTTTACGCATATGGCCCAGTGGGAGATTGTTAGAATTTTAGGGCCATAATGTAATTATAAATGTTGTATGGTCATCAATTAAATAAGTCAATATTATTGTGATCTTAAATTTAGAATTATGTAATTTGACTTAAGGGCTTAATTGCTATGAATAAAATATTGTGGATACTATGTGCTAATTCTAATTTGTTGAGGGGCCAAATTAGAAAAAGGCAACCTTTGGATTCTATAAATAGGAGGTTATGGTCCCAGTTTGCAGACGATGCTTTTGTTTTGTTTCCCATCGACAAAACTCTTCGGAAACCTAAGGAAATCTGCAAATTGAAGATCATCTCGGAGGATCGATTGCAACGATGGATTCCGGTACGCTTCCGCGACTTTGGTTAATTGTCAAGTTTATTATTTCTTAAAAGTTGAATAGAGATTAAGATTGTTCATCAAGAGCTCTCGACTTAAGATTTATTTTCTACAAGAATATGTAAATACATTTGATTCTTAGTGAACTTTATTCTTATCCCTGATTCGCAAAAAAATATATAGAATACTTTTCTATGCATAGGTAGAACGTATGGACTATTATATAATTTGCATTCATACATTTTTATAAAAAAAAATTAGGAATTAGGTGTATTTTCTTATTCTTATTTTAACTCACCGACTAATAAATGATTAATTCGGTTCTATAAAATTTTTTGTAAAGATAAATCGAAAATGATTCCGAAAGCATGTTTTTCTTTTTTTTAGTTAAATCTTAATTTGTGAAATTAACAAAAAAAAAAATGTTAAAAGTAGGATTTGAAGACACACCTTTGTTAGATGATCAGAACTTGAGTCTAGCACCTTAGACCACTTAATCATTATATCTTTGATAAAATTATTTTTGGATGCTTATAAATCGCTTAATTAAATTTTTTATTACAAGAATATTATATATATATATATTTGCATTTATATATTATTATAAAAAAAATATTTCAAACAGAATTGGTTGTTTTTTTTCTTTCTTTTTTATTAACTGACTTATAAATAATTAATTTGATTCCCTAAAAATTTTCTAGAAATACTATGGCCCCCACTAATCCTAATTAGAATGATTAATTAAGTTTCATACAAATTTTTTAAAAGTTAAATAGGAAATAATCCCAAAATGTTATAAGTGGAATTTAAACCACACCTTCGTTAAAAGGCCAAAACCACCTTAGACCACTCGGCCACACCTTGACCTTAATATAATTTTTTTGAATGCTCATAAAAGACTTAATTGTATTTTTTAAACAATATGTAATTTAACAAGTTGGTAATATATATATATATATATATATATATATAGATTTTTATATAAAAATATATTTAAATAGACTATATATATATATAAACTTGAATCTATACATTTCTATAAAAAATAGTTCCTATGGAATTAAAATATCAAAATTTCTAAAAAACTATAAACTTGAATTTATACATTTTTATATAAAAAATTTTTCCAATGGAATTAAAATATCAAATTTTCTAAAAAATTGTCAATATATATATATATAAACTTGAATTTTATACATTTTATATAAAAAATATTTCCGATGGAATTAAAATATCAAGTTTCTAAACAATTAAAAACTTCAATTTATATATTTTTACATAAAAAATATTTTCAGTGGAATTAAAATATCAAAATTTCTAAAAATTATAAACTTGAATTTATACATTTTTATATAAAAATATATTTCTAATGAAATTAAATTATATAATTTTCTGAATAATTGTCAGAAGTGGGATTTGAACACACGCCTTCGTTAGAAGACCAGAATTTGAGTCTGGCGCCTTAGACCACTCGGCCATCCTGACTTAGATAAATAATATTTAGATGCTTATAAATAACTTAGTTGTGTTTAACATGGGAAATATGTGATTTAACGAGTTAATAAAATATATATTAATTTGGTTTCTTAAAAATTTTCTACCAAGATAAATTTGAAATACTATGATCCTTTTGACTAATCCCAAGATCATTAATTCAGTTCCATAAAAATTTTCTATGAAAATAAATAGGAAATAATATTATGGTCCCAAGAGTATGTTTTTCTTATTTTTTATTCAACCTTAAATGAATTTTTGTAAAATTAACACAGAATGTTTACGCCCTCATTAGAATAAACACTTGAGTCTGGGGCTTTAGACCACTCAACCATCGTGGCTGAGATGAACCTTTTTATGGATGCTTATAAATGACTAAATTATGTTTCTATTATAATAATGTGGGATAATATCTAACCTAACGAGTTGGTAATATATATATATATATAAACCTGCATTCATACATTTTTATAAAAAAAATATTTCTAATGGAATTCGGTGTATTTTTTTCATTCTTTTTTTATTCGCCGACTAATCAATAATTAATTAAGTTCCATAAAAATTTTCAAACTTAAATGAATTATTGTAAATGATGGAAGTAGCAATTAAAACCACACCTTCATTAAATCATCAAAATCAACTTATACCACTCGGCCATCTTGACTTTCATAAAGTTTTCTTTTGATGCGTGTAAATGATTTAAATGTTTCTTCTATTACTATAACGGGGCAATATATAATTTAACAAGTTGATAATATAATATAATATATACATATATATATATATAAACTTGAATTTATAGATTTTATATAAAAAAATATTTCTAATGAAATTTGGTGTATTTTCCTTTTTTTTATTCACCAACTAATCAACAATTAATTAGGTTCCATATAAATTTTCTATAAAAATAAATCAAAAATAATCTCATGAGCGTGCTTTTCATATTTTTTTAGATAAGCTTAAATGAATTTTTGTAAAATGTTGGAAGTGGGATTTAAACCCATGCCTTTGTTAGAAGACCAAAACTTGAGTTTGGCGCCTTAGACTACTAGGCGATCCTAAATTACATAAATATTTTTGGATGCTTATAAATAACTTAATTGTGTTTTCTATAACAAAAACATGGGTTAATATGTGATTTAACGAGTTGGTAAAATATATATTAATTTGTTTCCATAAAATTTTCTACCAAGATAAATTGGAAATATTATGATCCTCCTAACTAATCTTAATGATGATTAATTCGATTCCATAAAAATTTCTATGAAGACAAATAGGAAATACTATTATCCCGGGAGTATGTTTTTCTTATTTTTTATTCAAGATTAAATAAATTTTTGTAAAATTAACACAAAATGTCTACGCCCTCATTAGAATAAATTGAGTCTGGGGCTTTCGACTACTCAACCATCTTGATTTGGATCATGCTTTTTATGGATGCTTATAAATAACTTATGTTTTCTATTATAATAACGTGGGACAATACATCATTTAACGTGTGTGTGTATATATATATATATATATATAAACTTGCATTCATATATTTTTATAAAAAAAATATTGGGAATTAGGTTTATTTTTTCATTCTTATTTTTATTCACCGACTAATAAATGGTTAATTTGGTTCCAAACAAATTTTCGTAAAGTAAAATTGAAAATGATTCCGAAAGAATGTTTTTCTTATTTTTTAGTTAAAGCTTAAATGAATTGTATCCTTTATGATTGACTATCCTGAACAATCTGTTAGACATGTAAATGAGTCTTTAGCAAACGTTTTTTTTATAAATATATTTTATTCATATGATAGAATATGTAAATACATTTGATTAAACTTTATTCTTATCCTAGATTCACAAAAAAATATATAGAATACTTTTCTATGCGTAGGTAGAAAGTATGGACTATTATATAACTTGCATTCATACATTTTTATAAAAAAAAATTAGGAATTAGGTGTATTTTCTTATTCTTATTTTTACTCACCGACTAATAAATGATTAATTCGGTTCTATAAAATTTTTTGTAAAGATAAATCGAAAATGATTCCGAAAGCATGTTTTTCTTATTTTTTAGTTAAAGCTGAATTTGTAAAATTAACAAAAAAAAATGTTAAAAGTAGGATTTGAACACACACCTTTGTTAGATGATCAAAACTTGAGTCTAGCACCTTAGTCCACTTAACCATCATATCTTTGATAAAATTATTTTTGGATGCTTATAAATGGCTTAATTATATTTTTTATTACAAGAATATTATATATATATATATATATTTGCATTTATACATTTTTATAAAAAATATATTTCAAACAGAATTGGTTGTTTTTTTTCTTTCTTTTTTAATTCACTGACTTATAAATAATTAATTTGATTCCATAAAAATTTTCTAGAAATACTATGGCCCCCACTAATCCTAATTAGAATGATTAATTAAGTTTCATACAAATTTTTTAAAAGTTAAATAGGAAATAATCCCAAAATGTTATAAGTGGGATTTAAACCCACGCCTTCGTTAAAAGGCCAAAACCACCTTAGACCACTCGGCCACACCTTGACCTTAATATAATTTTTTTGAATTCTCATAAATGACTTAATTGTATTTTCTAGACAATATGTAATTTAACAATTGTGTAATATATATATAAATATATATAAATATAAATGTTTATATGAAAATATATTTAAATAGACTATATTTATATAAACTTGAATTTATACATTTCTATAAAAAAATAGTTCCTATGGAATTAAAATATCAAATTTTCTAAAAAACTATAAACTTGAATTTATACATTTTTATATAAAAATTTTTTCCAATGGAATTAAAATATCAAATTTTCTAAAAAATTGTCAATATATATATATATATATATAAACTTGAATTTTACACATTTTATATAAAAAATATTTCCGATGGAATTAAAATATCAAGTTTCTAAACAATTATAAACTTGAATTTATATATTTTTATATAAAAATATATTACTAATGAAATTAAATTATATAATTTTCTAAATAATTGTCAGAAGTGGGATTTTTAATTGTCAGAAGTGGGATTTGAACCCACGCCTTCGTTAGAAGACCAGAACTTGAGTCTGGCGCCTTAGACCACTCGGCCATCCTAACTTAGATAAATAATATTTAGATGCTTATAAATAACTTAGTTGTGTTTAACACGGGAAATATGTGATTTAACGAGTTAATCAAATATATATTAATTTGGTTTCATAAAAATTTTCTATCAAGATAAATTTGATATACTATGATCCTTTTGACTAATCCCAAGATCATTAATTCAGTTCCATAAAAATTTTCTATGAAAATAAATAGGAAATAATATTATGGTCCCAAGAGTATGTTTTTCTTATTTTTTATTCAAGCTTAAATGAATTTTTGTAAAATTAACACAGAATGTTTACGCCCTCATTAGAATAAGCACTTGAGTCTGGGGCTTTAGACCACTCAACCATCGTGGCTTAGATGAACCTTTTTATGGATGCTTATAAATGACTAAATTATGTTTCTATTATAATAATGTGGGATAATATCTAACTTAACAAGTTGGTAATATATATATATATATATATATATATATATATATATATATATATATATAAACCTGCATTCATACATTTTTATAAAAAAAATATTTCTAATGGAATTCGGTGTATTTTTTTCATTCTTTTTTTATTCGCCGACTAATCAATAATTAATTAAGTTCCATAAAAATTTTCAAACTTAAATGAATTATTGTAAATGATGGAAGTAGCAATTAAAACCACACCTTCATTAAATCATCAAAATCAACTTATACCACTCGGCCATCTTGACTTTCATAAAGTTTTCTTTTGATGCGTGTAAATGATTTAAATGTTTCTTCTATTACTATAACGGGGCAATATGTAATTTAACAAGTTGATAATATTATATAATATATACATATATATATATATATAAACTCAAATTTATAGATTTTATATAAAAAAATATTTCTAATGAAATTTGGTGTATTTTCCTTTTTTTTATTCACCAACTAATCAACAATTAATTAGGTTCCATATAAATTTTCTATAAAAATAAATCAAAAATAATCTCATGAGCGTGCTTTTCATATTTTTTTAGATAAGCTTAAATGAATTTTTGTAAAATGTTGGAAGTGGGATTTAAACCCATGCCTTCGTTAGAAGACCAAAACTTGAGTTTGGCGCCTTAGACTACTAGGCAATCCTAAATTACATAAATATTTTTGGATTCTTATAAATAACTTAATTGTGTTTTCTATAACAAAAACATGGGGTAATATGTGATTTAACGAGTTGGTAAAATATATATTAATTTGTTTCCATAAAATTTTCTACCATGATAAATTGGAAATATTATGATCCTTCTAACTAATCTTAATGATGAATAATTCGATTCCATAAAAATTTCTATGAAGACAAATAGGAAATACTATTATCCTGGGAGTATGTTTTTCTTATTTTTTATTCAAGCTTAAATAAATTTATGTAAAATTAACACAAAATGTCTACGCCCTCATTAGAATAAATTGAGTCTGGGGCTTTCGACTACTCAACCATCTTGACTTGGATCATGCTTTTTATGGATGCTTATAAATAACTTATGTTTTCTATTATAATAACGTGGGACAATACATCATTTAACGTGTGTGTGTATATATATATATATATATATAAACTTGCATTCATATATTTTTATAAAAAAAATATTGGGAATTAGGTTTATTTTTTTCATTCTTATTTTTACTCACCGACTAATAAATGGTTAATTTGGTTCCAAACAAATTTTTGTAAAGTAAAATTGAAAATGATTCCGAAAGAATGTTTTTCTTATTTTTTAGTTAAAGCTTAAATGAATTGTATCCTTCATGATTGACTATCCTGAACAATCTGTTAGACATGTAAATGAGTCTTTAGCAAACGTTTTTTTTATAAATATATTTTATTCATATGATAGAATATGTAAATACATTTGATTCTTAGTGAACTTTATTCTTATCCCAGATTCGCAAAAAAATATACAGAATACTTTTCTATGCATAGGTAGAAAGTATGGACTATTATATAACTTGCATTCATACATTTTTATAAAAAAAAAAAATAGGAATTAGGTGTATTTTCTTATTCTTATTTTTACTCACCAACTAATAAATGAGTAATTCCGTTCTATAAAATTTTTTGTAAAGATAAATCGAAAATGATTCCGAAAGCATGTTTTTCTTATTTGTAAGTTAAAGCTTAATTTGTAAAATTAACAAAAAAAAATGTTAAAAGTAGGATTTGAACACACACCTTTGTTAGATGATCAGAACTTGAGTCTAGCACCTTAGACCACTTAACCATCATATCTTTGATAAAATTATTTTTGGATGCTTATAAATGGCTTAATTATATTTTTTATTACAAGAATATTATATATATATATATATATATATATATATATTTGCATTTATACATTTTTATAAAAAATATATTTTTAACAGAATTGGTTGTTTTTTTTCTTTCTTTTTTATTCACTGACTTATAAATAATTAATTTGATTCCATAAAAATTTTCTAGAAATACTATGGCCCCCACTAATCCTAATTAGAATGATTAATTAAGTTTCATACAAATTTTTTAAAAGTTAAATAGGAAATAATCCCAAAATGTTATAAGTGGGATTTAAACCCACGCCTTCGTTAAAAGGCCAAAACCACCTTAGACCACTCGGCCACACCTTGACCTTAATATAATTTTTTTGAATTCTCATAAATGACTTAATTGTATTTTTTAGACAATATGTAATTTAACAAGTTGGTTATATATATCTATATATATATATATATATATATATATATATGTTTATATGAAAATATATTTAAATAGACTATATTTATATAAACTTGAATTTATACATTTTTATAAAAAATAGTTCCTATGGAATTAAAATATCAAATTTTCTAAAAAACTATAAACTTGAATTTATACATTTTATATAAAAAATTTTCCAATGGAATTAAAATATCAAATTTTCTAAAAAATTGTCAATATATATATATATAAACTTGAATTTTACACATTTTATATAAAAAATATTTCCGATGGAATTAAAATATCAAGTTTCTAAACAATTATAAACTTGAATTTATATATTTTTATATAAAAATATTTTCAGTGGAATTAAAATATCAAAATTTCTAAAAATTATAAACTTGAATTTATATATTTTTATATAAAAATATATTTCTAATGAAATTAAATTATATAATTTTCTAAATAATTGTCAGAAGTGGGATTTGAACCCACGCCTTCGTTAGAAGACCAAAACTTGAGTCTGGCACCTTAGACCACTCGGCCATCCTAACTTAGATAAATAATATTTAGATGCTTATAAATAACTTAGTTGTGTTTAACATGGGAAATATATGATTTAACGAGTTAATAAAATATATATTAATTTGGTTTCATAAAAATTTTCTACCAATATAAATTTGAAATACTATGATCCTTTTGACTAATCCCAAGATCATTAATTCAGTTCTATAAAAATTTTCTATGAAAATAAATAGGAAATAATACTATGGTCCCAAGAGTATGTTTTTCTTATTTTTTATTCAAGCTTAAATGAATTTTTGTAAAATTAACACAAAATGTTTACGCCCTCATTAGAATAAACACTTGAGTCTTGGGCTTTAGACCACTCAACCATCGTGGCTTAGATGAACCTTTTTATGGATGCTTATAAATGACTAAATTATGTTTCTATTATAATAACGTGGGATAATATCTAACTTAACGAGTTGGTAATATATATATATATATATATATATATATATATATATATATATATTATATATATATATATATATATATATATATATATATAAACTTGCATTCATACATTTTTATGGTGATCTGTGCAGTGCCAGTCAGTATAGCAGGCAGAGAGCTTTATGGATGATCTGATCGTGCTCGATATGACTGATTATGATGCCATTTTTGGAATGGACTTCCTAATCAAGTACGGTGCCTCCATAGAATGTCATAAAAGGAAAGTCATATTCCAACCTGAAGTAGGAGTGCAGTTTGAATACATCGGAGAACCCAAGAGAAAGGCCAAGAAATTTCTCTCAGCTCTAAAAGCACAGAAACTGCTGGATTCAGGATGTACCGGATTTCTAGCACATGTAGTCAATACCGAACAAGAGAAGGACCAAAAGCTAGAAGAGGTCCTAGTGGTATGTAACTACCCAGCAGTCTTCCCTGACGAGTTACCAGGCTTAGCGCCAGACAGGGAGATAGAGTTTGAGATAGATCTCATGTCACGCCCCGAGACCATTGGAGCCGCTGATCCAATATAAAATCGGACAGCATCTCCCCTGTTCGGTGGACAATTTACACATACACACAACACACGGAGTTTATAAATTGGCCTCAGGCCTCAAAACAGATATATATAAAGCATAAGATGATGAAACACTCTATACTAGATAAACTCACCTGAGCTGCCCCCTGGGCAGGTACGTAGCAAAACCACAAGCACAAAATTCAACAGAGGACTCAAAAATACAATACCGTACGAATAAATCCAATACAAGCCCACGATATATGAAACGAATACAAAACGTAGACTATGCTATCCAAGAGAACAAAACCAGCGGAAGCATCCATCCAAATGGAGTCGTGGGGACCCGGGACTGGCAACTGGGCTCCTCCGGTGAGCTATCAACCTGAAAACAAAAATATTACGACGGGTGGTGAGTCCAAGTGGACTCGCGGGTATATAGAAAGATATGCATGGCAGAAAATTAGCTAAAACAACTATAAAGAAACAACAGGATACAGTCTCCATAATAATATCAGAAGTATGCATAACTGAAATAATAAAGGATTGTACATACCAGAAATCAGTCTATCATGATCATAATAGGACTCGTACCATACGAGCAAGTGCAAGGTCGACAAACCATACCAAAAGTACATCCTGTATGTGCATGTCAAACAAGTGCAGCAAGTAAATGCAGCAAACACAATCAATGCATAAATGCATCATATGCACATGATGCAATGTCATGGTCACCCCCTAACACCAGTCAAGCCACCGAGACAGGCGATACTGTGTCGGCCGAGTGGGTAGAGCTGTGACACTGTCCGCACTCTGCCATCACTGCTCCTGAGTGACCGAGTGGACAAGATGCTGGTGGAGTAAACACTCCGCCCCATGTATATATGAGGGAGATATCTCTCTCATCTTCTCTGGTCTATGGTAAGAGAAGGGATCCCTGCCTGCTACCACGCTCCGAAACCACTACCCATGAGCGGACGAGCGGAGAAGTACAGAGCAAATGCACACACCCAGCGGTATCCACTAACCCATGAGTGGCCGTGTGTACATATCATGTGCCGGAAGACGATTAGGCTCAACCACAAGGGAGTCGCTGATCGCCGGCATGCAACAGTGCAGGTATGGTACATGACTAACACATGCAACCCCTACCAGGTCATCGACACATAACTCAACCTATCATGCACAGGTCATATGTATGCATCATAACCCAATCAATCCTATATCCAGATACACGTGCAAGTATGAATAGAATCAACCAATGCAGATATCAGGTGACATACCACAATAACCCAATCAGTCCATATCTAGACACACGTGCAAGTATGACTAGAATCATCCAATGCAACCATACAATGGTATGCTATTACCTATCCATATACTCATGCTCATACCAATGCTATACAAAATTAGATAACAAATAAACGAGACTGTATAGAAGAAAATTTAGATCATATCCAAAGTCAAGCATAAGTATCAAGCAGGATAACAAAACGGTAGCAGATAAAGGTCAATATCAGCCTACTGCATAAATAACTAGCCATGCATAAAGATAAAGTGGATCTACAGATACAAGCAAGAAGTACCCGCCTCCAAGAGTGAAGTCCGTATCAAGCAGAAAGAACCACCCGTCAATAATCCAATCACGCTCCTGTATCAAGGATGTATTTAATTAGCTATTATACAAATGATAGCTAGCTAATAAATCCCTAAACTAAACCAGGGTTAACCTAATCATTTCCTTTCCATTTAATTACCTCTAATTAGATGAAAGGTTTTTAATTACTCCGCGTAATTAAGATTAGGTTCTATCCTAAACTAACCCAAGTCAAGGTTTGCAGACCGATATGGATTCAAAGAATTTAATCTTCATTATTGTTATCATCTATTTAGCCTAATCAAAGAAACAGAGAAGATTAATCTGATCCTAACATCCAACCCCTACTAATCAAATCAACACATCTAGAGGAATTATGCTCCAAATCCAAAATGCAATCAAGGGAATGAATCTTGAGCATGGATTTCACAGCACAACAATAAACCCAAATAATCCATCCCTTACCTGGAGTCTGAGCAGCACTCCACGGCCAAAGCTTCCACTCACACAATGAGGTGGCGCACAGCAGTTTGATTAACACCCAACCTCACCAGCTGCTCACAGCAAACCTCACAGATCAATCTCTATGCATAACAATTCTAAATCCAACATAACAAACCAATCTTACAACCTTTAAAACAGAATCGAACTCACCCAGGAATCAATCTGTGAAACAACCAATTCAATATCCTACCTGAGTTGATGCTCACGCAGTCCCTCTCCGATGAACCCTAAATCCTCTCCAAGGAATCGAGCAACCAATCTCCACAGAGAAGAACCGGAGAAATCCCTAATTACAAGTCCACAGATCATCCATCAAAGCTCACGGCATGACTTCAAACTCAATGCTAAGAAACCCAATCCCTTACCTCAAATCATTTGCCGGCAGAGACTCCCCTCAGCTCCAACAGCACTCTTCGCCCAGATTGGGATCGATACCTCAAATCGCAATGGGGAAAATCCTTAACTCACACTGCCAGATGGTTTGAGGCTCGTGGAAATGGGGAATCGGACTCTCCCTCAATCCCCAGAGATGAGGGTTGCCGGAGCATGGAGGACGAACGTGGCGATGGTGGCGTCGGCCTGCGGCTAGGGCTCGCGGAGCAAGCCGGCAGTGGAAGGAAATGGGTGTCGGCTCTCGATCGGGAGAGGAAGCTGCTCGAGTGAAGTGAGGGTATTCGGCCGGATTAGGTTAAGGCATTTAAGTTGGGCTATTTTGCACTTTAGTCCAACAAACTTCCATCTAATTGCAAGACCACCCCTAGGGTTTAAGGTTATGTACTCATTAACCCTTGAAACTATTTGTTCTAATACATTTTGGTCCCTAAGTTTGTGTCTGAGGACTCGGAAACCCCGGAACCTATCTGGTAATCCTCAAAAAATTACCGGGACCTAGTCAAAAGTGTCGGATTTAACATCCTCCCCCACTAATAAAAATTTGGTCCCCAAATTTCGATATTCATTATAGTAAAACACTATCAAGAAGTATGCTGATATAAATACTGAACAGTAACTAACCATACATACCTCAAGTGAATAGGTGGGGGTAACGAGGTCGGATGACATCCTCAATCTCCTAGGTAGCCTCCTCATCTAAGTGATGCTGCCATCCGACTTTAACCAGCCGGATTGTTTTGTTCCGCAACTGACGCTCTCGGTGACCCAAAATCCGTACAAGAATCTCCTCATAAGTCGCGTCAGGCTGAAGTGGAACCGAGACATCCGACAACACGTGGGAAGGATCCGGTACGTATCTCCTCAGCATCGATACGTGAAATACATCGTGTACACCAGTAATGGATAGTGGAAGAGCCAAACGATAAGCAACTGCTCCAACCCTCTCCAGAATCTAGAACGGACCGATGTAACGCGGAGCAAGCTTACCTTGAAGACCGAATCGTTTCACCCCCTTCGTGGGTGAAACTCGCAGAAACACATGATCACCTACGGAGAACTCCAGAGGTCTCCGTCTCCGATCGGCATAGCTCTTCTGACGATCCTGCGCCTCAGATATCCTGCGTCTGATGGTACGAACTAACTCTACCTCGTGCTGAGCTCTCTGAGGTCCTAACAGCTGAGATTCCCCAACCTCCTCCCAGAGGGTGGGTGTCCGACAAGGCCTACCATACAACGCCTCATACGGTGCCATCTGGATAGCCGTATGATACCTGTTGTTGTAGGCGAACTCGACAAGATGCAGATGATCCTCCCAACTGCCTCCGAAATCCATAACACAGGCTCGCAGTAAGTCCTCCAAGGTCTGGATGGTACGCTCTGACTGACCATCGGTCTGCGGATGGAAGGCGGTACTAAATCTGAGCTCGATACCCATGGCCTTCTGCAGACGCTGCCAGAAGCGTGAGGTGAAACGCGGATCTCGATCGGAGATGATACTCAACGGTATGTCGTGCAATCTGATGATCTCTCTACAATACAGCTCTGCTAATCTATCCAAAGAATCGGTCCTCCGAATAGTTAGAAAGTGCATGGATTTGGTCAATCGATCAACGATCACCCAAATCGCGTCAAGGCCTCGTCTGGTCCTAGGCAATCCCACCACGAAATTCATAGTAATGTGCTCCCACTTCCACTCGGGAATGGGAATACTCTGAAGTAGCCCAGTAGGTCTCTGGTGCTCTGCCTTAACCCGCTGGCATACCAAGCATCGGGCTACGAAGTCGGCGATATCCCGCTTCATTCCGTTCCACCAGTAGGAACGTCTCAGATCCCGATACATGCGGGTGGCACTCGGATGGATAGCAAATCGGGAGCGATGTGCCTCCTGTAATAGCTCCTCCATAACAGGGTGTGTCTCGGGTACGCAAAGTCTCCCGTGAAAATACAAGACACCTGCGTCGTCTCGTGAAAAATCAGACTGCTGCTCTGCGGCTGCTCGACTGCCGAGGAACTGCAGATGCTGATCGCTCACCTGAGCCTCTCTGATCCTCGTCCGGATGGAAGACTAAGCAACAATGGTCGCCAGAATACCCTTCTCAGTCTGCTCCTGCTCCTCCAGACCCAACTCTGAGAAACTCTGGATGATCTCGGTAACCAGAACTCAGTGGTAGGCCAGTACTGTTAGTAATATGAGAGAAGTGTCCTAAGGCAATCGCCTTATGATTGTAATCATTACTTTAATAAATGAATATTCACTATTTGAGTATACATGTTTGTGCATTTGATTGAGATCTTAAACTCATTTACTGAATGTCCGCAATACAATTCACAGCATGAGAGAATTTGTGATGAATTCACAACTAGTGATTATCTCTACATGTGCAATTGTGAAGTATTGAAATTGTCCCTAGTCGATGAATTGATAAATACGGACACTATCAATTCTGTTGAGACTAGCATGGGTTATTCTCTAATCAGCTGATTCTCACTGGCTGGTGACATTGGGATGTCCGGAGATAAACATGAATGCTAGTTAAGGGAACTAGTTCATTGGAGTGACTGGCTGTAAAACTTCATATGGTAATCTACATATAGATATGTCAATGAAGTTCTTACTGCAGCTTAAGTGCGATGTTCCTTTGACTTGCGGTGTTCAAGTCATCTTGGTCATGGAGACTTATACTTTGACATCTTAAGCAAGCATCTCTAAGGAGGTGTGGACCCAGGATGGTTGGGTATAAGCCGAAGTGCCTGAAGATGTTTGAACAGCCTACAAAGGATTCACCACTCCTTGCGAGGAGATGTATACCCAAGGCCTATCGTCGGATTGTTACTCGAAGCCTCTGGCCAGAGCATCACATGTTCAGAGTATGAATCTCTCAGATACATGAGAGTAACTAGAATCCGTTGGACGAGAAAGACATTGCTTGGGCTAGGTGTGACGTAGTCAGCCTAGTGGGGACTGACACACATAGACCGTGTCCTGAACCAAGTGGGTATAAGATGGTGAAGGGAATGGGGCACGATTCATTATAGCTGCTGAAGGGTTTCAGAATTATTTCTGAGGTCAACCGTTGATCTTTCGATTAATTGGGGATCATGATGTACTACTAGGCGCCACTCATGATCGTTCTATAATTGGTTAATTATAGACAGCCAACATAAATCGAAAGCTTATTTAGTCACACGCACTACGAGTAATCCGAGGGATTTAAAACGAGTTGAAAATTAGATTTTTCGATCAAGAGAGATAAGTCGAATCTGAATTTTTCAGAGACGCATCGGAAGCTTAAAATGGCTAAGTCTTTTGAAGGCTTATTGGACGAATTAAATGAGTTTAATTCGTATGGTATAGGCTTGGGTTTGGCCGGCCAAAGAGGGTCCCCACCCTCTTTGTTTGGCCGGCCACATTAAAAGGGGAGAACCAAATTGTTTGGTTCAAATTTATAAAATAAACCGCGCGTGGTTTGTCTTATAAAATTATGGATAAAGAAATTTGTATAAAGAAATTTATATAAAGAAATTTATATAAAGAGATTTATTTTTCATAGAAATTAAAATAAACCTTAGAATGATTTATTTTAATTTATAAAATCAATAATGGATTGATTTACCATGATAAAGAGATTTATATAAAGAAATTTATATAAAGAAATTTATATAAAGAGATTTATTTTTCATGGAAATTAAAATAAACCTTGGAATAGTTTATTTTATTTTATAAAATCAATAATGGATTGATTTACCATGATAAAGAAATTTATATAAAGAAATTTCTTTCCATAATAAAAGGGGAGACATGGTTGTTTTTATTATAAATTAAGTTATAATAAAAACTTGGCATAACGGAATAATTCATAGAAAAATTTATAAGATAAATTTCTTATGAAAAATTTATTCCGTTAAGAGGAGACTTGGCGATTATGAGGCTACTATATATAGGTACCAAGGCAAGGCTTGGAGATTAATCCAAGAGATCAAGGATTCTTGCCTAGCCTCTCTCCCTCTCCTTCTCTCCCTCTCCCTCCTCTAGTGGTGCTGGCCCTAGAGGCCCTCCTTTTGGTTGCCGTGAGCTTCCACCACCAAGAAGAAGCCGAAGAAGAAGAAGAAGCGGGCGCGACTCCTTCCCTCCTCCCGGAATCTTGATTCCGTTCTTCGTTTGGTGGTTAGTTTTTCATCTCTCTCTTGGTATTCTTGTCGTGCCTTTGGAGAATCTAGTAGTTCTTGTCGGCACGAAACTCGTGGCTTTGCGAAGTCATCCCGAAGAAAACTCGGCGTAGACGCGAATAGAGGCGGAGCTTCCAAGGGACGCTACGGTTGGATCTCGTCCCTTCCTTCGAGTTACGCGAGGTATTAAGTAAATTAGTTTACTTTCTGCAAAATTTTAATGTATGATTATGTCTACACAATATAAGGTTGCATGCTTAGATGTGTGGTTAAATAATTTGTGAAATTATTTATGCTAAACCTTCCGCTGTACGTAATTAAATTTTAAAATTACGAACCCGCATCCATGTCAACATGCACCCGATCCCAACAAGTACCCCTCTAGACTTCCTACTCAAGACGTCAGCTACGACATTAGCTTTCCCAGGGTGGTAGCTAATGGTACAATCGTAGTCCTTCAGGAACTCCATCCACCTCCTCTGTCGGAGGTTGAGCTCCTTCTGCGTGAAAAGATACTTGAGGCTCTTATGATCCGTGAATATCTCAAAAATGATCCCATACAGGTGATGCCTCCAGATCTTCAGCGCAAAGATAATAGCTGCAAACTCTAAATCATGAACTGGGTAGTTCTTCTCATTCTCCTTCAGCTGTCGAGAAGCATAAGACACTACCCGCCCGTGCTGCATCAGAACGACGCCCAATCCCTGATAAGATGCATCCGTATAAAGCACAAATCCGTCCTCTCCTGATGGAAGAACGAGGACGGGTGCCGACACTAATCTCTGCTTCAGCTCCTGGAAACTAGCCTCACAAGCCTCTGTCCATGTGAACTTCACGCCTTTCCTGGTAAGGCGTGTCAGCGGCATAGCTATGCTTGAGAAGCCCTCAACAAATCGTCGGTAGTAGCCGGCTAATCCCAAGAAACTGCGAACCTCCTGCACTGACTTCGGCTGCTCCCAACTGGTGACAGCCTCGATCTTCTGGGGGTCTACTGAAATACCATGGCTGGAAACCACGTGCCCCAGAAAACCGACTGAGGATAGTCAGAATGCGCATTTGCTGAACTTCGCAAATAACCGCTCCCGTCGGAGAGTCTCCAAAACTATGCGAAGATGCTGCGCATGCTCCTCCTCATAACGCGAATAGATCAAGATGTCATCAATGAAGACAATCACAAACTGATTTAGATACTCCAGGAATATGCGGTTCATCAAATCCATAAATACTGCTGGAGCGTTGGTAAGCCCAAATGGCATTACCAAGAACTCATAGTGCCCATATCTAGTGCGGAACGCTGTCTTCTGAACATCTGAGTCTCTAACTCTCAACTGATGATATCCGGACCGCAGATCAATCTTAGAATACACTGAGATGTCTCTGAGCTGATCAAACAAATCCTCTATCCGTGGCAACGGGTACTTGTTCTTGATGGTTACTGCATTCAACTATCTGTAGTCAATGCATAACCTCAACAAACCGTCCTTCTTCTTGACAAACAGAACCGGTGAACCCCAAGGAGATACGCTCGGTCTGATGAACCCTCGGTCTAATAACTCCTGGAGTTGGACCTTCAGCTCGTTCAACTCTTTCGATGCCATCCGATAAGGAGCCTTAGATGCCGGCGCAGTCCCCGGAATCAGCTCTATAGTGAACTCTATCTGTCTCCTGGGAGGAAGACCCGATAGCTCCTCTGGAAAGACATCTGGGAACTCCCGAACAACTGGAATATCCGGAAGAGAGGAACTACTGCTGTCATCCACGCTAATCATCGATAACAGATAACCCTGACAACCCAGTGATAACAATCTCTGTGTCTGGAGCGCAGAAATAACAGATATGTCGTCATCTCGGATGCCGGTGAAATCCCACGAGGGTTGGTCCGGAGGCCGAAAAGTGACCACCCTCGTCCGGCAATCTACGATGGCATGGTATGCGGTAAGTCAGTCCATGCCGAAGATGATATCAAAATCAACCATCTCCAACACCAGTAGGTCCACAGTGAGAATCATGCTACCGAAGTCCAGTGGGCAGGCTCTGACCTCCTGAGTGACCGCTAATGATTCACCCGAGGGTAAAGATACCGACAGGTGGCGAACCCTAGCGGTAGGTAGCCTACCAATCCTAGCCAGAAATAATCATGAAATAAAAGAGTATGAGCTACCAGTATCCACTAATAAATCTGCAGATACTGAATATAAGGAGATAATACCGCGAAATACTGATCCGTCAGCCCTCTGTGCCTCCTCTTGTGTAACGGCGAAAACCCGTCCAAACTCTGGCGAGGGAGGAAGAGGAGGATACTGCTATAGCTGCGGTGGTGGCAAAGGCTGGGGTACCGGTGCTCCAACCGCAGTCTGAGGCTGATACGGTGCTGGCTGATAACTCGGGTAGTACTGAGGCTGTGGTATATACTGCTGTGGGGGTGCCGAGACAGAACTCTGAGATGCCGCTGGAGTACTGACGTGCTCATATCCAGGCATACCATAAACCACTACTGGAGTGACTGTCTGGGGTGGACGAAAAGAATGCTGGGTCCTCCGTCCTCCTCGCTATGGTCCTGACTGTGCGGTATGGACACTATATGCAGTATGACCACTCTGTGCGGTATGGCCACTCTGGCCCGTGCCTCCAGTCCCCTCGTGCTGTGCCTTCAGGGCACAATCTCTACTCATGTGTCCCGGGAGCCTACAGTAGAAACACACTGCATGCCCCACAGGGCAGTCTGTCATGGAATGCTCACGGGAACCACATAAGGTGCACTGAAAACTACCGCTGGTCTTCTTCTGCTGACGCTGCTGAGAATGCCGAGAAGAACCTCCTGAATAACGACCAGACTTCTGAGGCCTGCCGGACGCCCCAGGAGTGCTCTGAGCTGACTGTCCCTGACTGCCACGCTTTCGTCCAGAGGTCTGCTGTGGCTGAGTCTGAGATGCACTCTAAGCCGACTCCTTGCCTTTCTTTCTCTCTCCATTCACCTCCTGCTGTGCCATCTCTATCAAAAGGGCTTTCTCCAAAGCCTCCCGGTACGATGCGGTACTGAATCCAGCAAGACGTAGTCTAATATACCCAGCTAGTCCCTAAGTGAAATGAAGCATCCGTGATCTGTCTGCGGTGACCAGCTCGGGGCAGAATTCAGCCAACCGGTCTAATTATGCGCTGTACTCCATAACCGTGCGAGTCCCCTGCTGCAGAGTCAGGAACTCCTGTCGCTGAGTCATCTGATAGGCTATCGGAACGTAATGACTCTCGAATGCTCTGAAGATGGCCCATGTGAGGTGCTACTCTCCAATGATCGTGCGCTGCGAGGCCCACCAGGTAACCGCCTCGTCTCGTAAATGGTATGCAGCTAGCTCCGCCTTCTCCCACTCGGAGCAAGTCATGTAATAAAATGTACCCTCCAAAGTCTCCAACCAGGAACGGGCAGCCCTAGGATCAGCTCCTCCGTGGAATAATGTGAATCGGCCTTTCACCGACTTTGCAAGTGCGGGTATCCGTGCCCGGGCTCTGGCCCAATCTGCCGGAGTAGTAGGGGCTACCAGCGGAGCTGCATAGGGTGCTACGCCAGAAACAGTAGATGGAACTGTGAAAAATCCCGGAACAGGGGCCAGTGGTGGGGTCGGGTAAACTACCAGAGCAGGAACTGCTGGGGGTGCCGCAGAAACTCCCGCAAAAGGTACAGATGAAGGCACCGAAGGGTAGACAACTGTGGGCGCCACTGGAGGTGTAGGTACTGCTGGGTACGCTGTGGGTGGTGCTGATGGCGGCACTACCGGGTACGGAACTGCGGACACTGCTATAGGTGTAGCAACAGGTATCGATGATGGTCCCGCTGAGTATGCAGTAGCAGGCACCGGTGCTGGTACTGAGGGAATCAATGGTGTAGCAGTCACGGGTGGTACGGTCGGAACCGCTGACAGCAGTGGAGATGGGGGCCTCGGAACAACCGGAGGAGTCTGTCCATGACTGACCGGTCCCGTCTCCGTCGGTCTCTCAGGTGACCTGGTCACCGGAGACCCAGTAGTAAACTTACGTGGTCGTCCACGACCACGTCACGGTGCGGGGGCATGTCCGCGCCTAGTCATACCTGTTACAATATTAACCATTGGTTACTAAAGGTATAAGTCACTAACCTTATCAAGTTATATATTTGTCGCCCGGAGATGTCCCTTCGCCACCAGGTCCCATAGTCCAAATCACGCCGTGAAACGACTCCGCAAATCCGAAATGTACTCGGATAGATCTCATCAAACCCGAGCTCCGACACCTACCGGGTAAGTATCAGATTTAACCCTGAAAAATCCGTAAAACAAAAACGTAACGCAAACCTAAATCCACAAGTCCCCAAGGTATCCGGCAACCTGGGCTCTGATACCAAAATAAATTGTCACGCCCCGAGACCATTTGAGCCACTGATCCAATATAAAATCGGACAGCATCTTCCCTGTTCGGCGGACAATTTACACATACACACAACACACGCAGTTTATAAATTGGCCTCAGGCCTTAAAACAGATATATATAAAGCATAAGATGATGAAACACTCTATACTAGAAATATAAACTCACCTGAGCTGCCCCCTGGGCAGGTACGTAGAAAAACCACAAACACAAAGTCCAACAGAGGACTCAAAAATACAATACCGTACGAATAAATCCAATACAAGCCCACGATATATGAAACGAATACAAAACATAGACTATGCTATCCAAGAGAACAAAACCAGCGGAAGCATCCATCCAAATGGAGTCGTGGGGACCCGGGACTGGCAACTGGGCTCCTCCGGCGAGCTATCAACCTGAAAATAAAAATATTACGACGGGTGGTGAGTCCAAGTGGACTCGCGGGTATATAGAAAGATATGCATGGCAGAAAATTAGCTAAAACAACTATAAAGAAACAACAAGATACAGTCTCCATAATAATATCAGAAGTATGCATAACTGAAATAATAAAGGACTGTACATACCAGAAATCAGTCTATCGTGATCATAATAGGACTCGTACCATACGAGCAAGTGCAGGGTCGACAAACCATACCAAAAGTACATCCTGTATGTGCATGTCAAACAAGTGCAGCAAGTAAATGTAGCAAACACAATCAATGCATAAATGCATCATATGCACATGATGCAATGTTATGGTCACCCCCTAACACCAGTCAAGCCACCGAGACAGGCGATACTGTGTCGGTCGAGTGGGTAGAGCTGTGACACTGTCCACACTCTGCCATCACTGCTCCTGAGTGACCGAGTGGACAGGATGCTGGTGGAGTAAACACTCCGCTCCATGTATATATGGGGGAGATATCTCTCTCATCTACTCTGGTCTATGGTAAGAGAAGGGATCCCTGCCTGCTACCACGCTCCGAAACCATTACCCATGAGCGGACGAACGGAGAAGTACAGAGCAAATGCACACACCCAGCGGTATCCACTAACCCATGAGTGGCCATGTGTACATATCATGTGCCGGAAGACGATTAGGCTCAACCACAAGGGAGTCGCTGATCGCCGGCATGCAACAGTGCAGGTATGGTGCATGACTAACACATGCAACCCCTACCAGGTCATCGACACATAACTCAACCTATCATGCACAGGTCATATGTATGCATCATAACCCAATCAATCCTATATCCAGATACACGTGCAAGTATGAATAGAATCAACCAATGCAGATATCAGGTGACATACCACAATAACCCAATCAGTCCATATCTAGACACACGTGCAAGTATGACTAGAATCATCCAATGCAACCATACAATGGTATGCTATTACCTATCCACATACTCATGCTCATACCAATGCTATACAGAATTAGATAACAAATAAACGAGACTGTATAGAAGAAAATTTAGATCATATCCAAGGTCAAGCATAAGTATCAAGCAGGATAACAAAACGGTAGCAGATAAAGGTCAATATCAGCCTACTGCATAAATAACTAGACATGCATAAAGATAAAGTGGATCTACAGATACAAGCAAGAAGTACCCGCCTCCAAGAGTGAAGTCCGTATCAAGCAGAAAGAACCACCCGTCAATAATCCAATCAAACTCCTGTATCAAGGATGTCTTTAATTAGCTATTATACAAATGATAGCTATCTAATAAATCCCTAAACTAAACCAGGGTTAACCTAATCATTTCCTTTCCATTTAATTACCTCTAATTAGATGAAAGGTTTTTAATTACTCCGCGTAATTAAGATTAGGTTCTATCCTAAACTAACCCAAGTCAAGGTTTGCAGACCGATATGGATTCAAAGAATTTAATCTTCATTATTGTTATCATCTATTTAGCCTAATCAAAGAAACAGAGAAGATTAATCTGATCCTAACATCCAACCCCTACTAATCAAATCAACACATCTAGAGGAATTATGCTCCAAATCCAAAATGCAATCAAGGGAATGAATCTTGAGCATGGATTTCACAGCACAACAATAAACCCAAATAATCCATCCCTTACCAGGAGCCTGAGCAGCACTCCACGGCCAAAGCTTCCACTCACACAATGAGGTGGCGCACAGCAGTATGATTAACACCCAACCTCACCAGCTGCTCACAGCAAACCTCACAGATCAATCTCTACGCATAACAATTCTAAATCCAACATAACAAACCAATCTTACAACCTTTAAAACAGAATCGAACTCACCCAGGAATCAATCTGTGAAACAACCAATTCAATATCTACCTGAGTTGATGCTCACGCAGTCCCTCTCCGATGAACCCTAAATCCTCTCCAAGGAATCGAGCAACCAATCTCCACAGAGAAGAACCGGAGAAATCCCTAATTACAAGTCCACAGATCATCCATCAAAGCTCACGGCATGACTTCAAACTCAATGCTAAGAAACCCAATCCCTTACCTCAAATCGTTTGCCGACAGAGACTCCCCTCAGCTCCAACAGCACTCTCCGCCCAGATTGGGATCGATACCTCAAATCGCAATGGGGAAAATCCTTAACTCACACTGCCAGATGGTTTGAGGCTCGTGGAAATGGGGAATCGGACTCTCCCTCAATCCCCAGAGATGCGGGTCGCCGGAGCGTGGAGGACGAACGTGCCGATGGTGGCGTCGGCCTGCGGCTAGGGCTCGCGGAGCAAGCCAGCAATGGAAGGAAATGGGTGTCGGCTCTCGATCGGGAGAGGAAGCTGCTCGAGTGAAGTGAGGGTATTCGACCGGATTAGGTTAAGGCATTTAAGTTGGGCTATTTTGCACTTTAGTCCAACAAACTTCCATCTAATTGCAAGACCACCCCTAGGGTTTAAGGTTATGTACTCATTAACCCTTGAAACTATTTGTTCTAATACATTTTGGTCCCTAAGTTTGTGTCCAAGGACTCGAAAACCCCGGAACCTATCTGGTAATCCTTCGAAAATTACCGGAGGATTTATCATCTCATTCCAGGTACCAACCCCATTTCAAAAGCACCATACCGTATGACTCCAGTAGAATTAAGAGAACTTCAGGAGCAACTACAGGAGCTACTCGACAAGGGCTTCATACGCCCTAGTCATTCACCTTGGGGAGCTCCCGTATTGTTCGTGAAGAAGAAAGACGGGTCTATGCGCTTGTGTATAGATTACCAGGCCTTGAACCAAGTCACCATCAAGAACAAGTATCCCTTGCCAAGAATTGATGACTTGTTCGATCAGCTAAAGGGAGCAGCAGTGTTCTCAAAAATAGACTTGAGATCGGGATATCACCAGGTGAAAGTTAAGGAAAGTGACATCCCCAAGACAGCTTTTAGAACAAGATATGTACACTATGAGTTTGTAGTTATGCCTTTTGGCGTAACGAACGCTCCAGCGACTTTCATGGACCTCATGAACAGAGTGTTCCGAGAATATTTAGATAAGTTTGTTATCATCCTCATCGATGACATTCTGATATATTCCAAGACTCAGAAGGAACACACAGAACACCTGAAAACAGTATTAGAAATTCTTCAGCGGAGCCAACTCTATGCGAAATTCTCCAAGTGTGAGTTTTAGCTCGATCATGTGTCTTTTCTGGGTCACATCATCTCCAAGGATGGTGTGATGGTAGACCCCAGCAAAATAGAAGCAGTAAGTAACTGGGTTAGACCGAAGAATGCCAGTGAGATCAGAAGTTTTCTGGGTTTAGCCGGTTACTACAGGAAGTTTGTAGAGGATTTCTCCAGAATAGCCTCCCCACTGACAGCTCTTACCAGAAAGAATAGAAAGTTTTAGTGGACAGAGTACTGCGAGAACAGTTTTATAGAATTAAAGAGAAGATTGACTAGTGCTCCCATCCTGACTCTTCCTAAGAACACTGACAGCTTTGACATATATAGTGATGCTTCTAAATTAGGACTTGGAGCAGTGCTGATGCAGAATGGCAACGTTATCGCCTATGTCTCTAGACAACTCAAGGATTATGAGAAGAGCTACCCTACTCATGACCTTGAGCTAGCTGCAGTAGTGTTCGCTCTCAAGATCTGGAGGCATTACTTATACGGAGCTCAGTGTAGGATTTTCACAGATCATCAGAGTCTGAAGTATTTCTTTACTCAGAAGGATCTAAACATGAGGCAATGCAGATGGCTTGAGCTGGTCAAGGATTATGACATTGACATCCTCTACCATCCAGGTAAAGCTAATAAGGTGGCAGACGCACTTAGCAGGAAATCTAGTGCCACCCTACTAGCTTTGTCTACAATGTCGCAGCCCCTTCGGAAGGAAATATCAGAGTTCGGACTAGAAATTATAGTTGGGCAGCTCTCCACTTTAACATTAGTGTCAACCCTGCTTGAAGACATCTAGACAGCATAGGATCAAGATCCTGACCTTTAGAAAATCAAGCAGGGGATAACAGAATCAGAAAATGGGGAGTTTTGCCTATCAGATAGTGGGATACTGTACTGCGGTGACGGCTTATGTGTTCCGAACCAAGAAGAGCTCCGAAGGAAGATCCTAGAGGAAGCACATGGATCTCCTTATGCGATGCATCCTGGTTCCACCAAAATGTACCAAGACCTCAGGGGACATTTTTGGTGGCCTGGGATGAAGAGAGACATTGCCAGATATGTCAGTACCTGTCTGACATGCCAAAGGGTCAAGGCAGAACATCAGAGACCAGGTGGAGTTCTGCAGCCTATCCAGATTCCAGAATGGAAATGGGAAGATATTTTCATGGATTTTATAGTGGGACTACCCAGAACAACGAATGGATATGATGTAATCTAGGTAATAGTTGACAGATTGACTAAGTTTGCCCACTTCCTAGCTATCAGGATCTCCTATTCCATGGAACAGCTAGCTCAGTTATACCTCAAGGAGATCGTCAGACTACATGAAGTCCCTAGGACTATCATTTCAGATAGGGACAGTAGGTTCACTTCGCACTTCTGGGAGTGCGTACAGACAACACTAGGCACCAAACTGAAGTTTAGCACAGCTTTCCATCCTCAGACAGATGGTCAGATAGAGAGAGTTAATCAAGTACTAGAAGATATGCTCAGAACTTGTGCTTTAGATTTCAAGGGCAGTTGGTGCAGATACCTGTGCTTATCGGAATTCGCCTACAACAATAGTTATTAGGCCACTATCGGCATGGCACCTTATGAGGCTTTATATAGGCGGAGGTGTAGATCTCCTATCTGCTGGTACGAGGGTGGTGAGAGGCAAGAGTTAGGCCTACTGACAGATCTTATAAATGATACCACCGTAGCCATACAGCAGATCCGCCAGAGAATAGAAACAACTCAGAGCCACCAGATGAGCTATGCTGATACACGGCGCAGACCATTAGAGTTTGAAGTTGGGGATTCAGTATTCCTCAGAGTGGCTCCCAGAAGGGAGTAATGCGTTTTGGGAAGAAGAGCAAGCTAAGTCCCAGATATGTAGGACCATACCACCATCACTAGAAGAGTTGGCAAAGTAGCTTATGAGCTAGAGCTACCTCAGGAGATGTCAGCTATCCACAATGTATTCCATGTCTCCATGCTGAAGAATCATATCCCAGATACCACCGAGGCGATAGAGCCACAAACGGTACAAGTCCGCGAAGATCTCAGTTATGATAGTCGGCCTATTCAGATAATAGACCGAGCAGTTAAGAAATTACGGAACAAGGAGGTACCATTAGTGAAAGTCATATGGCAAAATCACAGAGTAGAAGAGGCAACATAGAAACCAAAGGAAAGCATAAGGCAGAAATACCCAGAGTTGTTTTAAGTTCGAGGATGAATTTTTTATAAGATATGGGGGATTGTAACACTCGAAAATTCTCAAAACTAATTTTAGAAATATCTTAGAATTTATTCTGAATTTATGGATATTTTTATAGAATTTTTCCATGGACAAATAAGACAAAAATGAATAAAAATAGAATGAGTTAGTAAAAAAGCTTAAGTGGGGTTTAACCCCTAGACCTTTAGCATGAGAGGAGAATAGGCTTACTAAGTGGGATGGTTTGTTTTCATTGAAATAGAATAGAGGAAAAGATAAATAAGGTGAAGTTAGTTAAATTTTCCCATAAGTATAAAAGGGAAACTTAAGGGTTTTTTTGATTTATTCTTTCCTCACCTTCTCACCGCCGACCCCTCTCTCTCGTGCGACCCTTCCTCTCCCTCTCCCGAGTCTCTCTTCCTCCCTCACTCACGGCAAACCAAGGAGGAGGTCCAAGGGTCTTGTGTTGGGAGGATTCAAGAAGGAGGACACACTAGGGGATCTTCTCAAGGAGTAGTTCTTCGTTAGAGCCTCTCCGAGACTCCAAGGATCTTCCCTCTCCCTAAACCCTACTCATTAGAGTTGTAAGAACAAGCGCATGATCTAAGTACCCCTCACTTGCAGTATAAGTAGCTTCATTCGTATGCATAATCGTCTTAGTTTTATCTATTTGCAAGTTTATGCTCATATGTGTAGATTAGCTCCCTCTACAGACTTTAAGGTCACCACTAGATGGGCTGGACGTGCTTCCCCCTTTAGTTTGGGGTTTAGACGCACCGTCGAGTGCCTAGGGAGTGTCCTTAAAAGAAAAGGGGAGTTTTAGGCATGCCAGGTGCTCGAGAAAATGTTAAGAAGCTCTAATATGAGTTTTAGCATGTTTATGAAATTAGCTACCCTTGCTTAATATTTATGGACCCTAGTTCATCCATTGGGTGGGCTCCTAGATCGCCCCTAGGCTCTAGATCGCCTAGTAGATGCAAGGTTAAAGAAAAGAATATTTATGAAAGTATTTTACTTTTTATGGCATGTGTTTGGACTCTAGTTCATCCATGGGTGGGCTCCTAGATCGCCTAGTAGTACCCTAATGGGTTCGGGATTAGCTACCTCGGATCTATTTAGGGATGCACGCATTAGCAGCACATTGCCGGGCCCACAGTAGCATGATTAGTATTTTCACTTACTATATGTATAAGTTTCAAAAGTTCAGTAATAGCTTTAAGTGAAAACAGTTTTAAGATCATGCTTAGTTCAGTTAGATTCTATGAATGCCATGTGAATTTAGTTATAAAAATATGATTTAGTCCATGTGCTTAGTATGATGAGTATGCCATGATATCTGTTTAGATTATATGTTTCAGTAAGAATAAATGACAAGCATGATATGTTTTCTTACATGTGTTTTCAAAAGCATGATTTTCGAAATATGCATTGTTTTGTGAGTAGGATGGTATTTACTAAGTTTTATGCTTATAGTTTCATTTTTCCTTATACTGCAGATAAGGGCAAAGGAAAAATAGAGTAGCGGAAGTGGCAAGGATGATGTGGAGTGTGTGATGGTGGAACTTGGAATGAAAAGAACCTTGGGAACTTGCATTATGAGGACACATTATTAAGAATGTTAAATGAATTAGTTTCTTTGACATGTTTATCATTTTCCGCATCTTAAGTATTTTTGTCATGTTGTTAGCATCACTCTTGATATGAGACTTGCGAGAATTCTAGTATGAGATTATGTATCATGAGTTGATATCATGCAGTTATGTCATGCCTAGCTTCTACATGTGATATGTTAAGTGATACATTTCAAGTGCATGCTAACTAGTAGTAAAATGCATGGTCTAAGGCTATAGAACCATTTCTGATATTATAATGCTACTATTGATGCATCTAGACAGAAACAGTGCTTAGCTTTAGTAGCAAATTGATACAAAGTTCATGTTTCTAATTTCATGCTTAGAGATGGTTGAAGTATGCCTTATTGTCATGAAAACATGTAGAATATGGCCTAGAATCATTGTATATCTGTTAGTAAGCTTAAATATGAGTTTGTAGTGTTTTTGGTACGAAGTAGGTTGACCTTGGCACGTTTCTAGAATCTGAAAATTCAGATTTCAGAGCTGCCAGTCGACTGCGACAGGTATCAGTTGACTGGTCGAGGGAACAGAAACATTTGGGCGAGTGAATCCTAGGTGCAGTCGACTGCACCAGTCGAATGGAAAGATATCAGTCGACTGGTGCCAATGTAAAATAGAAAGTGTTGTAGGGCTGTTGGTTAGTGCTTTAGTCATGCAATGTTGAGGTTGGAGGATCAAATCTTGGCCAAGCTAATAAAATTAAAGTTTTTGTTTTATTTTGGCTGGCCTAGCAGTAAAGTCAACGTAACGGCCCTACAAGGTCAAGGTTAGTAAGAGAGGGTCGTTATGTTTAAGTTATGAATTGTTAGTTCAGTAAAAAGCAACATTTTTAAATTCTCTAAGTTGGTTTAGCATCTAGAAATCAGTAATCAGTCAACCAGTTAGTAGCGATCCGCCTTAAAGCTTAGTACCAGAAGGCGGGACGTTACACTTTCGGAGGAAGCAAACTGATTGGTTTACGTCGAGACTAGTGTTCGACACTATCTCCGTAAAATAATATTTCTCCGCTACTGGTGCTCACGGATAGCAACAATTCGTTTCCAAGATATAACGATGTCGTCTTGGAATAGTAGCACTTCAAATTTCGAGACCGGCGAACCTTTCCGTAGGCTTTTTGGACTCTTGATGCATAAGATGGATGAGTGTGAATGCTTTTACATTGCATTGCTTGAAGGGATCTATTTATATTGAGTGAAGAGGTAAGTACCCTTTGGTTCGGACAGATCTGGACTGTTCATAACGAAAGGGTATAACCCTTTAAAGGTCTTTTAATCTTGTCCCTTGATCTGAAGAGTTATAACTCTTTAGATCCCATCTTGATCTCAGCCGCCATATTAGAACATTTAATCCGACGCCTCAGATTCATCCTCCCCTTTCACAGTCAGATTCGAATCCGATGCTCCAGATCTTTGATCCGACGGCCACCATCTATTCGCTCGATCCAGTCATCGTTCTCTACACAGTCACGTGCCACATAGGCACTGCCTCGTCACCGACATGCCACGTGGCACCACCTGATCACAACATGTCATTGCCACGTGGAGCATAAATTAAAGATCCTCAATGCTCCTCGCGACGATACGTACGTACGAAGCGCAAAGTGCGCCAACAGAGTGCCCATTGCGCGTGCGCGCGCGTGGCAGTTGGCGAGCTCGCAAGTGCGAGCACCTGCTCGCCCAAGGGTAGAGACATCCTGTGTTTTTGTATTAACAACATTAGCACAGGAACACATATAAGAAAATACTGGCTCTCGCCGGTTAGCAATGTGGGACTAAAGCTCCATCTTTTTCCTTAATGCTCATTTGAGCGTTTCTTGAATAATTAATTTCTCATTCACCCTTAATCGGTTTTGAGCAAATAAATAGTCAGATTTATCTATTCGAAATGTAGATTTAAATTGTGAAGTCAAACCTGACTTTCAACGATTGATGACATCAAAATTTTACTTTATAAAATCGTATCCAACAATTACAACCCCTCAACTTCATACTCACTCTTTTAAATACATTGAATATGGACAATTTTACATAGGAGAGAGAAAAGTAGATATTATATATAAGAGAGAAAAAATAATAAAAAAAATAAAAATTTTATAAATTATAGGAAAATTAATATATTATATAATGAAAAGTTAAAAATCGTGGTATAACATGTATTCCCTTTTATTCCAGTCATAAAATTGATGAAATTAATTAAAAAATCAAAAAAAAATTCAAGAATGAAATAGGATGATTTGAGACGGTATTTTAAAAATACGTAATTACTTGAATATATCAACTGTTTCTTTATTTTTCGCTTGCATGGAAGGAACACAAGAAATATTTTATTTTTTCTTCAAAAATTTCAAATTCCTGGTGGGTCATGGACCTTTCAATAGGATCGAATCCAAATGATATTTTGACCATTTGCCAGAGAAAAAAGAATGATTTTATTGGATATTTAAATCTAATAAAGTATTGTTGGATATAAGTGAATAGAAAAGATGTGAAAAAGAAAAAGACTTCATTATGAATGAGACTTTTAGTCTCACATTGGGAGTGTCAAGGCATATTGGTTGGTTTATATTTATTCACAAGCATGTTAGTTGTGAACAAATGCATGGGGAGAAACTTTTTCTCATGCGTGAGTGTGCAGGAGGAGTGCAAATTCAGGGCCTAGATTTGCACTAAACCAAGTTGACTCGTATGTGAGCATGACTTGCGAGCGGCGAATGCTAAACCGGTCGTGGCAAACTTTGTCTAAGCAAATAAGCCAACGTTTTACCACTTGAATAATTTTTTCTTGTTGCTCAAATATAACAGATGCATTAATCGATTATTAATAAAGGATTTGTAACCTCCAGATGTTTTGATCAGGATGGGTTAATGGGCAGTAAACGACGATTAATTCGGTCATTAAATACTGCTTGATCTAAGCTCCTATATAAAGGGGTCGTGACCAAAAGAGCAGGTAGAGGCTATAAAAAGGCTGCAAGCTAAAAGCAAAGATTTTATTCTTCATTCTTCAAATATTCCTCCATCGTGTGTTCCGCCCGGTGGATTACCCGTGGTAGCAATTGGATACTTTTTTAGTTCGCCACAAATAACTAGTGTTTGGTTGTGTACGTGGTTTCATTGTATCCTGGGAATAATCTCGAATCTCAGCCAAAGAAGGACGAATCTATTTTAAGGAAACTCCATTATGCAAGCCTCAGCAAATCTTTCATCCTCTCCAGCTCGAGAGCTTAGGTCAGGAGCTCAGGTCGGGAGCCCAAGTTGGGAGTCTGCACTTGGAGTCTGCAACTTAGACTCTGCAGTTTGGGAGTTTCCAGATCGAGAGATCAGATTGGGAGCTCAAGTCGAGAGTCTGTGCTTAGACTCTGAACTTGGACTATGCGATTGGGAGTTTGCACTTTGGCATACAAGATAGCCCAAGTCTTTCCAGCCAACTTAGCTATTCCAAATAGCTTTTTCCTTGCTTGGCAGCCTGGAATTGTTACTTCAGGTCACTCAATAAATAAGTTGAAATTAAATTGTGTAATTTCAATTTAGTCTTTATTTCAGACAAGTATTTGCCCAATAAACTTAAAGCAGATTTAATTCTATTGAAATGACCACAAAAAGTGTTGAGGTGAAATAGACTTATCACAAGACCCCCTCCGTCCCGATTGGGAATGTTTCAATCAACTATGAGAAAAAATCATAGAAGTGTTGGATCGAGAGATGCGATAGAGGGGGGGTGAATGTCGCAAATCGTTCGGATTTAAAAGAGCGGGTGCGCAGCGGAAATAAAAGAAAAACAGAACAATGCAAACACAGTCGGTTTACTTGGTTCAGAGTCTGGGTCGACTCCTACTCCAAGGCCCACGGTCGTTGACCGTTTTCTGCGGGCAATTCTATAAGTTCGTAAAAGTTTACAAGAAAGATTATAACAAGAACAGTTTAGTAAACTTTAAATACAGCTCTTCGTTACCGACGTCCGGTGTAGATCGAAGTTTCGGAGCAGCGGGACGTCGTCAGCTCGAGTTGGAAGATTTCTGGAGCGTGTCACGGAAGCAGAAGAGCGCAGAAGTGTCGCAGCAATTGATGCTTTGAAGAAGGAGGTCGAGGGTCCTTTATATAGGGCCTGGGGACGCCCTGGTCGACGGGGGCGCCCCCCACGTGGCTTCCGATCCGGTGATCGCTTCGGTCAAGGCTGATCTCTTCATCTTCGGGATCAGCTTTGACCGGGGCGCCCCGAGCGCGCGGGGCACCCGGGTTGACCGGTCAAAGCCTCATCCTTTGGCTTCGCGAGGGCAGCTGATAGTCGGCGTGGCACTGGGGGCGCCCGCGACACGCGGGGCGCCCGGAATGCGCGGGGCGCCCGGAACAACCGGGGCGCCCCGAAATGCTGCTGTCGGAGCTTTTTCTTGGTCTGCTGACTTGGGTTGACTCTGGGGGCGCCCGGAACCTTCGGGGCGCCCTGCCCAGCTACTGCCTCACTCCTTTGAGGCTCTCTGAGCTGCAGATACACAGTCCTTCGGTCCTGCATCCAGGGTTAGTCCAAAACAGCAAATATTATGTTAGTTTATACAGCCTTAGCTGTCTTGGTTCTGACTTTGGTCTCCAAAATGGAGCCCTAGGTCGAACCGACGCCTAATGTTCCCTCAAGGGGAACGCGTCCTCACCTACTCCTCTCGGGAGAATTTACCTGGTGCCAACCGGCTCCTCCAGTTGGACTTTTGCCCGGCAGTCCTTCGCCAGGTCTTGAGTTGCCAAGCTGCCCTTCGCTTGGTGCCTAGCAGCCCTTCGCTAGGTCTTTTCTTCCGGCAGCCCTTTGCCAGTGCCTAGCATTCCTTCGCTAGGGTTTGTCCATTCTAGCAGTCCTTCGCCAGAGCCTAGCAGTCCTTTGCTAGGGCTTTTCTTCTGTCTGGCAGTCCTTCGCCAGTGCCTAGCATTCCTTCGCTAGGGCTTTTCCTGTACACTCAAGAAACTTGTTAGACAACAACTAACCCTTAACTTTTGAACCCTTTTGCCAATATCAAAACACAGGTTTGACTTGGGTGCAATTTGCACCAACAATCTCCCCCTTTTTGATATATGGCAACCTAGTTCAAAAAGTTTAGGGAAAAAAATGCTGAAATTGAAATCCTAAGTTAGATTCCCTCCCCCTGGAAGAAATCTCCCCCTAGATTTTTCAAAGGTAGGTGGTTTGAGATAAGTACTTAGAAGATTTCATGTTTTGATAATAAGTTGGGAAATCTGCTAAGTTTTTCGAAATGATGTTCTAAGTTTGGAAGACTTTAGAAAACTTTAGACAAATTTTCAGTTTTAGAAACATTTCAGACTTTGGAAAATTTTCAGTTTTGGAAAAACTTCAGACTTAGAAAATTTTCAGTTTTGGAAAAAATTTTAGACTTAGAAAATTTTCAGTTTTGGAAAAAATTTTAGACTTAGAAAATTTTCAGACTTAGAAAAAAAATTTCAAAAAATAATTTGAGCAAAACTTAATAACACTTCAGAGTTAGAAATTTTAAGCAAAAAAAAATTAAGCTTAGAAATAATTCAGAGTTAGAAATTTTTACAGGATAAATTTAAGCTTTGAATTTCTAACTTTGAGGTTAAACTTTTTGAATAAAGGAAAAATTTGAAAAAAAACTTTTTGGGTTCCCTCTTTCCTTTCCAACTCTCCCCTTTGACATATATCAAAAAAAAACGCAGAACAATATTTGCAATAATTAAATAAAGCATTTGCTATACTGAAACAAACTAGGACCTAAGTCTGGTTTCATCTTTAGGGACCTGTCTAACCCAATTAGCTACTTACTAACTGTTATAAACAGTAGCTTTTGCTAGGGTTAGTCAAGTTAAGTGAGCTGTTCAAGTTAGATTTGTCTAAACTTGATACTTAACTTGATTGCTGTTCATTTAGTGCCCCAATTGCTGCCGATGCACTGACTTAAAGCATCTTGAATTGAGGCAAAGACCTAAGCATCTCAACCCTTTCTAGGTTATCACTCAAAGTACCCTAAGGTGCTTGTGAGATGTTGGCTTCTAGATCTATAGGTGCATGCAATTCTAGGGTTAGAGCCTAGTCTAAGTCCATTTCGAAGAGAACCCTAGTTTTGAAGGGGGTAATTTTGAAATAAAACTAAGTCAAAAAAGAAAAAAAAATTTAAAACCAAAGTAAAACTTTTTAAGATTAAGTTAAAAAACCCCTTTTTTAAAAAAAAAATATTTTAGAGTCAATTAAGACAATTTAAGATCAATTTAAAACATTTTAAAATTAAAGCAAAAACCAAATGATTCTATTCTACTAAGCATAATCCTAACTGCCTTCTTAGTGAGCTGAACTCAGACTCAGGTAAGGGTTTAGTGAATATGTCAGCTAGGTTGGACTTGGAGTCTACATGCTTAAGGACTATTTCACCCCTAGCTACGTGATCTCTTACAAAGTGATGTTTTACTTCTATGTGTTTGGTTCTAGAATGTTGAATTGGGTTTTTGGTTAAGTTGATTGAGCTAATATTATCAATATTGACTTGGGTCTGATTGTAGTCTAGCTGAAAGTCTTTAAGAGTGTGCATCATCCATAAGAGTTGAGCTACACATTCTCCTAGGGCTACATATTCAGCTTCAGTTGTGGATAATGCAACACAGTGTTGCTTTCTACTGCACCAACTTACTAAGCTGTTTCCTAAGAGTTGGCAGCTTCCACTTGTACTTTTTCTATCTAATTTACAACCAGCATAGTCAGAATCAGAGTATCCTGATAACTTAAAGGATGAAGTTCTAGGGTACCAAATCCCTACATTTAGGGTGCCCTTAATATATCTTAAAACTCTTTTTAGGGCTGCTAAGTGAGTTTCCTTAGCACATGTTTGGTACCTAGCACACATTCCTACTGAGAAAAGTATATCAGGTCTGCTGGCTGTAAGGTACAGTAGACTTCCTATCATACTTCTGTATAATTTTAAGTCTACTGGTTTACCATCAGGGTCACTATCTATTTTTACATTTGTGGCCATTGGAGTACTTATGCTTTTAGAGTTATCCATTTTAAATTTCTTAATTAGTTCTTTAGCATATTTAGTTTGATGTACATAATTTCCATCCTTGGTTTGTTTGATTTGTAACCCTAAGAAGAAATTGAGTTCCCCAACTAAACTCATTTCAAACTCATTTTCCATTATTGTTACAAATTCTTTTAGAAATTTAGAATTAGTTGATCCAAATATTATATCGTCTACGTAAATTTGGGCAATAAATATATCCTTTTCTAAAATTTTAACAAACAAGGTTGGGTCAATTTGACCTTGTTTGAATTCTTTAGAAATCAAGTAGTTGGATAGTCTTTCATACCAGGCCCTAGGTGCTTGTTTTAGTCCATAAAGGGCTTTGCTAAGTTTATAGACATAATCTGGTTTTTCTATATCCTCAAATCCTGGGTTTGACCATGGTTTGAATTGGTGAATTCACTCAGAGTTAGAGAAAATTGAGTTTTACTCCTACTGTCTCACCCAAATCTAGGGTTTTCAATCACGTTAACCTTAAGGTTTTTGTGAGACAGGTTTGAGGGTAGAAATTAGTTTTGAAAAGGAATTTCAATTTATTTTCGAAAAAGTTCTTTATTTTTTAAAATAGATTTTTAAACAAATAAGTTTAGAAATTTTGAAAAATAGATTAAGTGATTTTCGAAAAAGAGATAGGTTTGAAAACAGATAAGAATCTATAATTATTTGAACTTTGAGTTAGATTCGAATTTGACAAAAGATAATTTGAATTTGAATTTCAGAAATTGGCTTCCAGGTCTTGGCGAGGCACTAGGCCTTCTTTAGTCGTAGCCTTATAGGATCATCCACCCTTTCCTTGACAAAGCCTTTTAATGAAATTTCATTTTCAAATTAAATTAAGTCATTTTCTGGTCTAACTAGCTTGGGTCTTGATCGGTAGCTTCGGCTGGTTTCACCAGTCTAAAGAAACCAAGTAGACTTGATCTTATTAGAGTTGGTTTCCCCAACGTACTATCATCTCACCTCCTCCCAATACTATGTTTTCAAGTTTCAAGTAATTTAGTCCTTAAATCTAAGTATTCCTTAAATCTAAGCATGGCAATTTGCAAAAATTAAATAAACAAACAATCAATCAATTAAAAAAATTATCTAATTATAAAAATTATTTTGATTTTGGCTCCCCCTGGACTAAAGCCTCTGTATGGGTTAGGCAAGATGTGAATCTTGTCCTTGGGGATCCAAAATTGATTTGAACCAGTTGGTTTAGTCAGACACAGTTTTGGCACCCATGCCTGAACCTTAGGTCTTGACTGGTTCAGTACAGCAAAATAAGATCTTTGTCGAGATTTGGTTCTATAGCCAAGTCCGGATCGGTTTAGAACAGACTTCTGTTTTCCCAGAATCAGATCAAGATTCTTGGAACCAGAAGTGAATCGTTCTAAAGCTGTTCTTAAGTCCTTAACTTGAGTTTTCAGGGAGAAATTCTCTGATTCAAGTTTTTCAACTTGATCAGGGGTTCCTTCCTAAAGTTTCTCAGTTAAGGATTTAGAATCAGCTCCCTCTTTCAGGAGTTTTACTTCCTGTCGGAGGGACTCGATTCAGAGTTTGGCTTTCGCCAAATCTCGGGATAGATAGGAAATAAGCGAATTCAATTGCAATTTTGAAAAACCCGTTACCCTTATTTCGCCGTCGTCGGAGAATGTCAGCTTGCCGTCGTCCTGGTCTGAGTCTGAGTCAGTCTCGATTTGATCCGAAGCGGTCAGGGCTAGAAGATTGGACTGGGGTGCTTCTTCTTCTTCTTCTGAGGAAGACTCGTCCCAGGTTGCTTGGAGTGCCTTCTTCTTTCTGGTCTTTTTGGACTCCTTTAGACTTGGACATTCAGTCTTGTAGTGGCCCTTTTTCTTGCATTCGTAGCAGGTTACGTTGGGCTTGTGTTTGTCAGTTGCTGGTTCAGCTGGTTCATCCTTTCTTCGGTTTGTTCTCCGTGTGTTGGCTTGGTACTTCAACTTTTTGTAGTAGCTTTGAGCTAGCCTGACCAGTTCAGATTGATCTCCTTCTTGATCTTCTGTTTCTGAATCTGAGGTAGATTCAGGTTCAACTTAAGTTTTCTTCTTAGTCATTCTTCCTGTTTTCCCTGCAAAGAAAGCTATACTTTTCTCGGCCAAATTGCAGTTAGTCTGTTCATGCAGCTCAAGTTCAGAAAATAACTTATCTAACTTAATTTTTGAAAGATCCCTAGAGACCTTGTATGCATCTACCATAGATGCCCACAAGGTGGTCCTAGGGAATGCGTTTAGGGCGTACCTTATAAGATCACGGTTTTGAACCTAGTGACCTATTGCGTGAAGTCCGTTCATCAGTTCCTGGATTCTGGCGTGGAGCTGGGCTGCTGTCTCGTTATTTGCCATTTTGATAGTGAAGAGCTTGTTCAGTAGCAGGTCTCGTTTGCTGATCCTCGTATCTGAAGTTCCTTCGTGGAGCTCGATCAGTTTAGCCCATAGCTCCTTGGCACTGTTGAATGGGCCTACGCGGTTCAGCTCCTCTTTTGTCAGTCCGCATTGGAGGGTCTGAGTTGCTTTGGCGTCAGCTTCAATCTTGCGTTTGAGGGCAGTGTCCCACTCTGAGTAGTTTTGCGGTACTCCTTCAGCATTTGTGGGAATCATCAGTCCAGACTGGATGATTATCCACATATCCACCTGAGTTTTCAGGTGGACCTCCATTCGACTTTTCCAGTAAGGAAAGTCTTCTCCACTGAAAAGTGGAGGTCTGGCGGTGCTAAAGCCTTCTTGGATGGCCATTCGTTCTGAAATTGCAAACAAAAGAAACAAAAATATTCCAAGACTTGGTCTTGGATTAGTAGTGCGGGAAGAGTAAATAAAAACAAATTTCAAGGGGTGTTGCACCAACCTTGAAAGTAAAACTCGAACGAAAAATATTTTTAAAAAAATTGAGAGAGAAAACGAAAGAAATCCAAAAAAAATTTTCAAACTGGTGGTTGCACCAAGTTTGAATTCCCCGCTCTGATACCACTTGTTGGATCGAGAGATGCGATAGAGGGGGGGTGAATGTCGCAAATCGTTCGGATTTAAAAGAGCGGGTGCGCAGCGGAAATAAAAGAAAAACAGAACAATGCAAACACAGTCGGTTTACTTGGTTCAGAGCCTGGGTCGACTCCTACTCCAAGGCCCACGGTCGTTGACCATTTTCTGCGGGCAATTCTATAAGTTCGTAAAAGTTTACAAGAAAGATTATAACAAGAACAGTTTAGTAAACTTTAAATACAGCTCTTCGTTACCGACGTCCGGTGTAGATCGAAGTTTCGGAGCAGCGGGACGTCGTCAGCTCGAGTTGGAAGATTTCTGGAGCGTGTCGCGGAAGCAGAAGAGCGCAGAAGTGTCGCAGCAATTGATGCTTTGAAGAAGGAGGTCGAGGGTCCTTTATATAGGGCCTGGGGGCACCCTGGTCGACGGGGGCGCCCCCCACGTGGCTTCCGATCCGGTGATCACTTCGGTCAAGGCTGATCTCTTCATCTTCGGGATCAGCTTTGACCGGGGCGCCCCGAGCGCGCGGGGCGCCCGGGTTGACCGGTCAAAGCCTCATCCTTTGGCTTCGCGAGGGCAGCTGATAGTCGGCGTGGCACTGGGGGCGCCCGCGACACGCGGGGCGCCCAGAATGCGCGGGGCGCCCGGAACAACCGGGGCGCCCCGAAATGCTGCTGTCGGAGCTTTTTCTTGGTCTGCTGACTTGGGTTGACTCTGGGGGCGCCCGGAACCTTCGGGGCGCCCTGCCCAGCTACTGCCTCACTCCTTTGAGGCTCTCTGAGCTGCAGATACACAGTCCTTCGGTCCTGCATCCAGGGTTAGTCCAAAACAGCAAATATTATGTTAGTTTATACAGCCTTAGCTGTCTTGGTTCTGACTTTGGTCTCCAAAATGGAGCCCTAGGTCGAACCGACGCCTAATGTTCCCTCAAGGGGAACGCGTCCTCACCTACTCCTCTCGGGAGAATTTACCTGGTGCCAACCGGCTCCTCCAGTTGGACTTTTGCCCGGCAGTCCTTCGCCAGGTCTTGAGTTGCCAAGCTGCCCTTCGCTTGGTGCCTAGCAGCCCTTCGCTAGGTCTTTTCTTCTGGCAACCCTTTGCCAGTGCCTAGCATTCCTTCGCTAGGGTTTGTCCATTCTGGCAGTCCTTCGCCAGAGCCTAGCAGTCCTTTGCTAGGGCTTTTCTTCTGTCTGGCAGTCCTTCGCCAGTGCCTAGCATTCCTTCGCTAGGGCTTTTCCTGTACACTCAAGAAACTTGTTAGACAACAACTAACCCTTAACTTTTGAACCCTTTTGCCAATATCAAAACACAGGTTTGACTTGGGTGCAATTTGCACCAACAAGAAGTTCACTGGGCTAAACTTTAAGAGGTGGCAACAAAAGATGCTCTTCTACCTGACCACACTCAATCTGGCTCAGTTCTTGACCGAGGACCCTCTCAAGTATGCTGAGGATGTTGATGTTCATATCATCAATGTAATGGAGGCTTGGACTTATTCTGAGTACCTATGTCAAAACTACATCCTCAACTGCCTTGCCGATTCGTTGTATGTTATGTACAGCATGAAGAGAATGCCTAAGGAGTTGTGGGAGTCCTTAGACAAGAAATATAAGACGGAGGATGCGGGGGCCAAGAAGTTCATCATGGGTCGATTTCTGGACTACAAGATAGTTAACTCTAAGACGGTGATTAGCCAAGTCCAGAAGCTTCAAGTGAAACCTTCTAGGTGGTAGCAATCATTGAGAAGCTCTCTCCGGATTGGAAGGATTTCAAGAGCTACCTGAAGCACAAGCGAAAGGAGATAAACGTGGAGGAACTCGTTGTTAAACTTCGCATAGAATAAGACAACAAAGGTTCATAGGGAAAATTGTTCTCTCATGCTACTTTGAAAGCCAACATGGTTGAGCACGGGCAAAGCTCGAAACGGAAAAATTCCAAATCTTCCAAGATGATACCCAAAGAAGGCATAAGCAAGAAGTTCTCTATGAAGTGCTTCAATTGTGGTCGAGTCATTCACAAATTTTCGAAATGCAAAAAGCCGAAGAAGAAGTAGGAGGTCAACCTGAACAAGGGACTAGAAATGGGCGACCTCTGCGTCGTGGTCTCTGAGTTGAACATGGTGGGTTCAAACTTGCGATAATGGTGGATTCATACTGGTACTATCAGACATGTGTGCTGCAACAAGAAATTGCTCCACAACTTTGAAGAAATCAGTGTAGACAAGTTGTTCATGGGAAACTCAACAACCTCGGACATCATGGGCCAAGGAAAAGTGGGGTTAAAGATAAACTCGGGCAAGAACTTTACTCTAAATAATGTGTTGTATGCTCCGGTGATTCAAAAGAATCTAGTGTCGGGATCATTGTTAAGCGAGCATGACTTTCATATTGATTTTGAGTTGGACAAAATTATGCTATCCAAGAAAGGAATGTTTGTGGGAAAGTGTTATGTATCTGATGGGCATTTTAAGCTCAATGTAATGGCCATTAGGCCTAAGACAAATAAAATTGAGATCTCTTCCACTTATATGCTTGAGTCTTCGTGTTTGTGGTATGGTGGACTAGGTCATGTGAACTATGATGTGCTACGTAGATTTATAAATATGCAAAGTATACCTACGTTCCACCTTGACCCGAAATACAAGTGTGAGAGTTGTGTTGAAGCAAAAATGACAAGGTCATTCTTTCAACATGTTGAAAGAAGCAACAAATCACTCGTCCTAATTTACACCGACGTATGTGACCTAAAAGGTATACCGACACGTGGTGGGGATAGGTACTTCATCACTTTTGTAGATGATAACACAAAATATTGTTATGTGTATCTTCTCAAAAGTAAGGATGAAGCTATTAAGAAATTCATTCTCAATAAGAATGAGGTTGAAAACCAACTTAATAAAAAGATTAAGGTGGTTAGAGCGAGCGATTGAGACAGTGAATATGTATCACCATTCACTGAGTTGTGTGCTGAACATGGGATCAGACACGAAACAACAACTCCTTATACTAAGCAAAATGGAGTTGTTGAGCGAAAGAATCAAACTCTAAAGGAGATAATGAATGCTCTTCTATTGAGCTCTGGAGTACCAGACTTTATGTGAGGGAAGCTGAGTTATTAGCTAATTACCTTTTAAATAAGATGTCCCGAAAGAAATAGATAAGAGCCCTTATGAGTTGTGGAATGGAAGATAACTGTCCTACAAATATTTGCGAATGTGGGGGTGTCTTGCTAAAGTTTTGGTGCCTAATCCAAAAAGGATTAAGATAGGATCAAAAACTATTGATTGCATATTTACCGGATATGCACATAACAGTAGTGCGTATCGATTTTTAGTGCATGAATCACAAATATTAGACATGCACAAGAACTCGATAATAGAATCGAGAAATGCCTCGTTCTTTAAGCATGTGTTACCGTATAAGACCCAAAAGGATGCTAGCTCCTCAAAACGAATATTTGAAACACAAGAGGAAAAAGAAAATGATAAACCAGTTGAGGGTAAACTCAGACGAAGTAAGAGAGTAAGGGTGAAAAAAATCTTATGGAACATATTTTATCACTTTCATATTGGAAAGTGAGCCCCAAAGTTAATCAGAAGTAGTAACTTCATCTAATGGACCTCACCGAAAAGAGACAATTGCATCTGAGATACAATCTATCTTGCAAAATTACACTTGGGAACTTATGGATCTTCCTCCGGGAAGTAAACCACTAGGTTACAAGTGGATCTTCAAGAAAAAAATTAAATCATATGACATAATTGATAAGTATAAGACCATATTGGTAATTAAAGATTATCGACAACGAGAAAGCCTTAATTACTTTGATACATATTCTCCGGTGTTGAGAATAACTTCCATTAGAGTGTTGTTGACTATTGCCGCTCTATGAAATCTGGAAATACATCAGATGGATGTAAAGACAACTTTTCTAAATGGGGATTTAGAAGAGGAGATTTACATGGAGCAACCTGAAGGGTTTTCTATGCCAGGACAGAAAAATAATGTTTGCAAATTGGTTAAGTCTTTATACGGCTTGAAATAATCTCTAAAGCAGTGGCATATAAATTTTGATAATGTCGTGAAGGAATGTGGATTTAAAATCAATGAATGTGATAATTATGTCTACATGAAAGCCACAGAGAATGACTTTGTCATCTCGTGCCTATATGTAGATGATATACTTATCATTGGGAGTAATGATAAAATAATCAAATTCAATAAAGACATGTTGAACTCAAGATTTGACAAAAAAGACATGAACCTAACTGATATTATTCTAGGAATTAAAATTCTTAGAATAGCAAAATGAGTTATTCTTAGTCAGTTCCATTACATGGACAAGATTCTTGAGAGATTCGGTAATGGGAATACTCCGTTGGCATGAATGCCAATAGATACAAGTCAACATCTATCGAAGAATCGAGGAGAAATATCTCTCGAATAGAGTACTCTCGAGTGATTGAAATGTTGAGGCAATCGGCCCTTGAAATGATTGGAAGATCATGGTTTTGATGTGTGGGCGAATAAGTTTAAAGTTAGAGTGTTATGTTGTATTTGATTTGTGTGATTGAGTTTGCAGGACTTGGAGAATCACACATGGTGGACCTATCCGAGGGACGAGAGCCGAGGGAGGAGAGCTCCAAGGGCAAGCCGGGAAGTGGACTTCAAAGGGCACACGTGAAAGGTGGCATGGAGGCAAGCCAAGGGAAGGCTTGTGTGTGCATCCGAGGGACGATAGCCAGAGGAAGAGGACTTCAAGGGGCGAGCCAAGGGAGCAGACCTGAAGGCACACGCGAAGGAGAGGGTTCGGAGTGGCTGGAGCTGAGCTGGGAGGCAGGGCAGTCGACTGGCCCGAAGGCAGTCGACTGCCAAAACCCACAGAGAGTTCACAGCTTCGGACCAGTCGACTGGCCTTGGGGCAGTCGACTGGTATACCCCAAAACTAGCCGTTGGCTAGCTGTTTGCTAGCCGTTGGTCGGCATTTAATGTCGGGCCAGTCGACTGCCCTTGGGGCAGTCGACTGGTGGGCGTCTGGACAGACTGCGAATCTGTCCTTTTCACCTATAAAAGGAGGCCTCGTTACACGTGTCTGTACCGTTCCATACAGTAACGAAGTGCTGCCGAATTGTAAAGTGATTCATTGCTTCCTCCATCTCAATTCTACATCTGTAAAGAGGAATCTCTTGCGGTGAAGGTTTCTCCACCTAAAGGAGACTTTTCTATAGTGAAAAGTGGTGCTCGCGGCGTGGATCCTTGGACTAGTCACCCATCTGGGTGGATACCAAGTAACTGAAAGTGTTAGCATTGTTATTTGTCTTTTGCATATTATTTCCGCTGCGCTAACATCTGTGTAGAGTTCAACGATCCGAAAAAGTGCATTCACCCCCCTCTGCACGCCACATCGATCCTTCAGTTGGTATCAGAGCGAGTGCGTTTTGGAAGATCTAACAATCAACCAGAACATCTGAAATGGCGTTTCAAGAGGGATACTCCACCGCACGACCACCGTTCTTCGACGGCAACGACTTCGCGTACTGGAAAGGTAGAATGCAATACTATCTTATGAATGACATAGAAACTTGGATAAGTGTTGCAGATGGCTTCGAGGCGCCCGTCGATGAAAGAGGAGATCCTACACCCATGAGGACATGGTCCAAAGAAGTGATGAAGAGGGCGCAATCAAATGCCAAGGCCACCACTACACTGCAGTGCGGGCTCTCTAAGGAGCAACTGAACAAAGTGGGGTCATTCAAGAGTGCCAAAGAGCTATGGGACATGTTGGTAGAACTGAACGAGGGGTCAAACGAGTCCAGGAGAGCCAAGAAGGACTTGTTGGTGGCTCAACTGCAATCACTCTCCATGAAGAGCAACGAGACAGTTAGTCAACTGCATGGAAGAGTAAAGGAAGTGATCAACGAGCTCCATGTAATTGGAGAGAAAATCAAAAATCGGGATATCGTCAGGTATGTCTTACAAGCCTTCCCGAGAACCACCCTGTGGGCATCCATGGTTGATGCCTACAAGGTATCAAGGGATTTATCTTTAGTTAAATTGGACGATCTATTTTGTGAATTTGAACTGCACGAACAAGCTAACATTTCGGCAAAAGAGAAAGGTGTTGCTTTTGTTGCAGAAAAAGAGAAGAAGAGGAGAAAGGAGAAGAAGAAGATGATCTACTCATCATCCTCGGACTCGGAGGAGTCAAGCGCCTCCATGGATAGTGACCAAGAAGCCTTTATGGTAAGGAAGTTTCGTAAGGCATTTAAAAGTTTTTCTAACAAATCATATGCTAGGAAAGGGGCCAAAGGTAAGGGTAAGGCCAAGGAGATCATATGCTACAACTGTCACCAAGAGGGACATATGAAGAACGAATGTCCCCAGTTGAAGAAAAGGGAGGACAAGAAAGAAGAAAGGAAGAAGAATGACAAGAAGAAGTTGAAGGGAAAGGAGAAGAGTGCCACGAACCTCAAGGCGACCTGGGACGATCCCTCATCCTCAGAGGAAGAAGGAGAGCAAGTCTCCCACTTCGCTCTTATGGCACAAGATGGTTCAGATTCTTCAGACGATGAACGGAGCTCAAGCAGTGAAGATGAGAGCTCCTCCACCTCATCATCATCAGAGTTAGAAGCTTCGGTAAGTGAGGTACATCGCTTACCCTCTTCTACTTTAGTGAAAATTATTACTAGCACTAACATGGACTTAGTTAAGGCTAGAAGCAAAAATAAGGAATTAAGGAAACAAATAGATGACCTCACAAAAGCACTTAGAAAATTTCAAGTAGGATCAAGTAACCTTGACATGATCATAAACAGTCAAAGGGCTGTATACAACAAGGCCGGATTAGGTTATAGGCCTAAGACCAAGGAAGTAGCTTTTGTTTCACTTACCGGTAGGATTGGTGCAACTAGGAGATTAGAGGCTAGGGGAACCACCAAGAAGGCATGGGTACCTAAGAAATTTTTAAATGATGTTTATGGATCTAAGATATGGGTACCAAAAGAATATGTTTTCCATGTTGTCTAGGTAAAGGTGAAGGAGGCCCCAACCTTGTGGATAGTAGATAGTGGATGCTCAAGACACATGACCGGGGATGTGAGCAAGTTCACCACTATTAGCTACCTAAGAGAAGGGACGGTCTCCTTTGGGAACAGTGGAAAGTTAAGGATCATTGGTAGGGGCACAATCGAGGTATCTCCCACTATTTCAATTCATAAGGTACTTTTGATTAAGGATATGAAGTTCAATTTATTAAGTGTAAGTCAATTATGTGATGCCGGGTTTAGAGTAGAATTTCATGATAAGAAATGTGTAATAAAACAATGTGAATCAAACACTATCATGTTAGAAGGGTTTAGAGAAGCAAACTTGTATTATCTTGATCTATCTTATGCTACTAACAATGTTGTTAAGTGTCTCATGTCTAAAGAAGAAGAAGGGTGGTTATGGCACCGAAGACTTGGACACATCAACATGAGGAACATTACAAGAGTGGCCAAGGAAGAATTGGTGAAGGGGATCCCAGTGATCAAGTACGAAAAGAACAAGCTATGTGATGCATGTCAAGAGGGTAAGCAATCAAAAGCATCACACAAAGGTAAAACTTTAACTACTACTTCTTTGCCCTTAGAACTTTTACATATAGATTTATTTGATTGTCATAGTACTCCATCACTTGTAGGGAGTAAGTATTGCTTAGTGATAGTAGATGACTTTTCTAGATTCACTTGGGTTCATTTCATGAAACATAAGGACGATACTCTAAATTTATTCATAGGCTTTAGCAAAAGGGTAGAAAATGAAAAGAATACCAAAATAAATCGAATTAGGAGTGACCATGGTGGGGAGTTCCAAAACGCTAACTTCACACAATTTTGTGTTGAAAATGGATACAAGCATGAGTTTTCATGCCCTAAGACTCCTCAACAAAATGGGGTAGTTGAGAGGAAAAACCGAGCCCTACAAGAAGCCGCTAGGACTATGCTTAATGCATACTCTCTTCCTAGCTACTTTTGGGCCGAAGCGGTTAACACCGCTTGCTATATTCAAAACCGAGTATTGGTACATAGGTTTTTAGGAAAAACCCCCTTTGAACTTTGGAATGGAAGGGTACCCCAAGTCCACTATTTTAGGGTCTTTGGATGTAAAGCTTACATCTTAAACAACAAAGATGACCTAAGAAAATTTGAGTCAAAGGCCGATGAAGGAATCTTAGTAGGGTATTCATTGACTAGTAGGGGTTATAGAGTGTACAACAAGAGGACAAAAGTGATTGAGGAGTCCTCAAATGTCAAATTTGATGAAACCACTAGTACCTACCCTAGGAAGGCCTCAATTGATAAGGATATAGAAGAGGTACAACCCCTTGCCCAAAGACTTCAAGACCTACAATTGGAGGGCAATGATCAAGGGGGAGTAAGAAGTATCCTAGAGGATGAGGAAGAAGGAGTAAATGAACCTACATCCTCTAGACCCTTGAGACATCATCATGATCATCCCATTGACCAAATTGTAGGTGATGTCACTCAAGGAGTAAAGACTAGGTCATACTTTAGGGATCAGACTAGCCAAATAGCTCTAATCTCCCAATTAGAACCAAAGACCATTGATGAAGCATTGGAGATGTTGATTGGGTGTTGGCCATGCAGGAAGAGCTAAACCAATTTGAAAGGAGTGAAGTTTGGGAGTTAGTTCCTAGGCCCACTGATTGTACCATTGTAACCACTAGATGGGTCTTTAGGAACAAATTAGATGACCAATGTAAAATCACTAGGAACAAGGCTAGATTGATAGCTAGGGGGTTTAACCAAGTTGAGGGATTGGATTATGATGAGACCTATGCCCCCGTAGCTAGGTTAGAATCACTTAGAATTTTATTAGCTTATGCCGCTCACATGGGTTTCACACTTCATCAAATGGATGTGAAGTCGGCATTCTTAAATGGGATCATTAAGGAAGAAGTTTATGTAGAACAACCCCCCGGGTTTGAGGACCCTAACTTTCCAAGACATGTGTTCAAATTAAGAAAAGCCTTGTATGGATTGAAACAAGCCCCCCGGGCTTGGTATGAGAGGCTTTCTTCATTTTTGGTGTCTAAGGGGTTTAGAAGAGGAACAATTGACCCTACATTGTTCCTAAAATCTAAGGATAAGAACATATTTGTCGCCCAAGTCTATGTAGATGATATCATCTTTGGGTCAACAAATAATGACTTCCTACAAGAATTCATCAAGTGTATGGAAGAGGAATTTGAGATGAGTCTTGTAGGAGAGTTAACCTTTTTCTTAGGCCTTCAAGTTAAGCAAACTAATGAAGGTACACATGTGTTTCAAACCAAATATGCTAAGGAGATGCTAAAGAAATTTGGTTTAGAACATGCTAAGGAAGAATCTACACCCATAGGAACCAATGTGAAAATGGATAGTGATCTTGAAGGCAAAATGGTAGACTCTAAACAATATAGGAGCATGATTGGTAGCCTCCTATACCTAACCGCTAGTAGACCCGACATACTTTTTGCGGTATGTGTGCTAGGTACCAATCTTGTGCAAAAGAGTCCCATTTAATTGTAGTCAAAAGGATCCTAAGGTATGTGAAAGGAACCCTAAATGTCGGACTTTGGTATCCTAGAACCCCAAATGTTGACCTAATTGGATACACCGACTCGGACTATGCGGGTTGCAAGTTAGATAGGAAGAGTACAAGTGGAGGGTGTCAATTTCTTGGGTCTTCATTAGTTAGTTGGAGTAGTAGGAAACAAATGTAAAATACGGCGATTCGAAAATCCGGACCAGAAAAAATTTTCGGGATTTTTCCGGATTGAGTATAGGGTTTTCAACCCCTTAGGCAAAGTTTCGGGGAGTTAGATAGAATAAAATTATACATTTTGAGGGTTTAAGGGTTAGTAAAGCAAACTAGGGGAGTTAAATGTTAAAAATCAGAAATCGTGAGGGCTTGGAGTGGAATGGTGGACTTGGAGGGGCTAAATTACAAATATGCCAAACATAAATGAACCCTATTTCTCACCTTTACGCACGCAGCCACCCCGACTCCTCCCTTCGCGTGCCCTAGCCCGCAGCCACGACTCGGCATCTTCCTCCTCTTGCGTTGCCCTAGCCCACAGCCAAGCCAATCGCCATCCCTATTCCCCCGGATCTCTCTCTCTCTCTCTCTCACGACCGCTGCCCTTTGGTCGTGACCTGGAGTCGACATCGACCTGGGTGTGATGAGAGACGGCGCGCTCACCATCCTTGTCCTCACCGATTTCCACTCCTCACCTCGCGATCACGCCAACAAGGCGACGCCGTCAGCCCCTCCCCGACCAGGAACGAGAGCGAGGATCTTTCTATGCGCCACTGCCCCCTCCTCATCTCCTCTTGCCCTTCGATTGAAGTGATCATGCGATGGCCATGGAGGTGGCATAGCGATTCGGAGCAGAGATTTCATCGGCTATCTGCAATTAGGTAACATCCTCCTTTGAGGTTCTTGTGGATCTGCTTGTTGAACCCGATCATAGCTGAGGTGGAGTTAATGCCCTGTTCTGAGGTTTCGTTCGGTGGCAGAGGGAGAGAAGAAGAAGATACCGGAGGAGACAACCTATGTATGGATTTCTCTGGAGAAGGATAATCCATCAGATCTGATTGGAGCTTCTCAGCTGATGTCCAACTGAGGTAAGGATTGGGTGCATTTTGGATGATACAGCTTAGTTGGTTTGGGTGATTGCTAGAGATATCCTGTTGTATGATTTTAGTATTGCAATCAGGTTTTGAATTCTGATTCAATAGAGTGGCGCTTGTTTGATTCATGGATTTAGAATAGTGATGTTCCGGTTGAATTTTGAGTACATTGTCGTGAATCAATAGGGTTTATCTCATGCTGGTTATTGTTGATGTGTTAGATAGAATTTCACAGTGGTTTTAGGGGATTGAATTGCAGTTTGGTGTTGTTCTTGCTCTTGGATTAGCAAGTTGTTGTGTGATGATATGGAATTGGGTTCTTTGAGATTAGTTTTGTAGAGCTGTAGTGATGGATTCTGTGTTTCTCTACTATGAGCATCTTTTTGAATGATATGTCCTTGTTAGAGCAGGATTAGATTGGGTTTTTGGTGATTGTGTATCTGTGGTGTTTGAATCTTATCATTACTGTGAGTTTTGGAAATTATTTGATCTGTTTTGGTGGAGTTGGCAGGAAGATTAAAAGGGGTTAAACCTAAACCTAAACCCAACATAGCAAGGGTTAACCATTTATTTAAAGGTAATTAAATAAAATGCGAGGGTTAAGATAATCCTAATGTGGTTTAGGGACTTGTTGGCTAGTTACTATTCTTTGTAATAACTATTTAAATATGTCCTTTGATACAGGGCATTGATTGGACTTCTGAACAGGACTTTGGTTGCTTTGGACCATTGGACGGGAGGTTCTTTTCTGATACGAGCATCTCTCTTTTGAGGCGGGTACCCTTTGACTTATCTTTTAGATATTGTCATATTGCTATGCATGGTTGGTTATAGATAGCAGTAAGATTTTACGCTAGCCTTGTTTATTATGCATGTCCTGAATACTTATTAGTTATCCTTGAGTTATTATGCATGTCCTGGATACTTATTAGTTATCCCTGAGTTATTATGCCTGTCCTGGATACTTGTTAGTCATCCCTGAGTTATTATGCCTGTCCTGGATACTGGTTAGTCATCCCTGAGTTATTATGCATGTCCTGGATACTTATTAGTTATCCCTGAGTTATTATGCCTGTTCTGGATACTTGTTAGTCATCCCTGAGTTATTATGCCTGTCCTGGATACTTGTTAGTCATCCCTGAGTTATTATGCATGTCCTGGATACTTATTAGTTATCCCTGAGTTATTATGCCTGTTCTGGATTCTTGTTAGCTATCCCTGAGTTATTATGTCTGTTATGGATACTTGTTAGTTATCCCTGAGTTATTATGCCTGTCCTGGATACTTGTTAGTTATCCCTGAGCTATTATGCCTGTTCTGGATATTTATTAGTTATCCCTGAGTTATTATGCCTGTTCTGGATACTTGTTAGTTATCCCTGAGTTATTATGCCTGTCCTGGATACTTGTTAGTCATCCCTGAGTTATTATGCATGTCCTGGATACTTATTAGTTATCCCTGAGTTTTTATGCCTGTTCTGGATACTTGTTAGCTATCCTTGAGTTATTATGTCTGTTATGGATACTTGTTAGTTATCCCTGAGTTATTATGCCTGTCCTGGATACTTGTTAGTTATCCCTGAGCTATTATGCCTGTTCTGGATATTTATTAGTTATCCCTGAGTTATTATGTCTGTCCTGGATACTTGTTAGCTATCCCTGAGTTATTATGTCTGTTATGGATACTGGTTAGTTATCCCTGAGTTATTATGCCTGTCCTGGATACTTGTTAGCTATCCCTGAGTTATTATGTCTGTGATGGATACTTGTTAGTTATCCCTGAGTTATTATGCCTGTCCTGGATACTTGTTAGTTATCCTTGAGTTATCAGGTCGGTTCTGGATACTTGTTAGTTATCCCTGAGTTATCATGTCTGTTCTGGATACTTGTTATTTATCCCTGGTTATTATGCCTATTCTGGATACTTGTTGGTTATCCCTGTTTATTATGCCTGTCCTGGATACCTGTGGTTTATCTCTGAGTTATTATGCTGTTAGTTCCATACAGTATCAGGTAGTGTCATATCTATATGTATGCTTAGAGATCGTGATGTGTCTCCTGCCTTTGACCTTGAGGGATCTGTAGTTTTCGGCCAGTATACCTTGTAGGTTAACTGTACTTCCTGTTATAGGATTTCACACTGAGACCTAGTATACTGAGGATTTGGGAGGGAGGTATGTGTATCTATCATACACCATCCTTGCACTGTTGCATGCCGGCGATCAGCGACTCCCTTGTGGTTGAGCCTAATCGTCTTCCGGCACATAATATGCACACACGGCCACTCATGGGTTAGTGGATACCGCTGGGTGTGTGCATTTGCTCTGTACTGCTCCGCTCGTCCGCTCATGGGTAGTGGTTTCGGAGCGTGGTAGCAGGCAGGGATCCCTTCTCTTACCATAGACCAGAGAAGATGAGAGAGATATCTCCCCCATATATACATGGGGCGGAGTGTTTACTCCACCAGCATCCTGTCCACTCGGTCACTCAGGAGCAGTGATGGCAGAGTGCTGACAGTGTCACAGCTCTACCCACTCGGCCGACACAGTATTGCCTGTCTCGGTGACTTGACTGGAGTTAGGGGGTGACCATGACATTGCACCATGTGCATATTTTGCATCGTGCATTGATTGCTGTACTTATTTTGCTGCACTTATTTGCTGCACTTGTTTGACATTGCATATTCTGGAGACCTGTTATCTGTGATTATATGTCTATTGGTATTCCACTGGTATTTCTTACCCTCTGTACAGGTTAGATGGATTCAGGTATGTATCTACCTCAGTATGTTCAGTACCAGTCTTTCCTTTCTGTTGATATGAGTCTGCATTAGCTGAACTCTTATTGTTGGTATAACCTCCTATGCATATCTGTTGGGTATTCGCTGAGTTTATGGACTCACACCGTTGCCATTATGATTTTATTTCAGGTTGAGATACTTGGAGTCGCCAGAAGAGCCCAGCAGCCAGTCCCTACCCATCGCGACGGCTTAGTTTCATTTTGTACTTGGTAGTGTCTACTTGTATATTTACTTATTGGACTTGTATATGTCCTGGGAGTGTCGTCGTGTGCCCTAAGGGGTTGTTGTATTGGTTGTTCTATCCTAAGTCAGATCGGTCCGCAGTCAGGTATGATTTACTTAGTTGTCGGGTACTTTTACGTTGTGTTTATCTATTTTGGAGGCCTGAGGCCAAATATATACTGCGTGGGTTGTCATATATATTGTTTGTATGTGTAAATTGTCCGCCGGACAGGGGAGGTGCTGCCCGATTCTCTATTGGATCAGCGGCTCCTGGGTCTCGGGGTGTGACAACAACCATGCGTTGCCCTATCAACAACGGAAGCAGAATATGTGGCAATGGGTGGATGTGTTTCCCAACTCCTTTGGATCATACACACCTTAGAGGACTATGAGCTACATTACACCAAGGTCAAAGTCCTGTGTGATAATGTAAGCACGATCAACCTAACTAAAAATCCGATTCACCATTCTAGAACAAAGCACATTGAAGTGAAACATCACTTCATTAGAGACCATGTGGCAAGGGGAGACATAGAATTACACTATGTTGAATCAAAGTCGAACCTAGCTGACATCTTTACCAAGCCCCTTCCCGAATCGGAATTTACATCCTTAAGAAGAGGCCTTGGAATGTGCTTTGTGGAAGTATAGAATGATCTTGGACACATTAACCTTGAAAAAGGGTGCTTGATCCATTAGGGTGATACATTTGGCTCACTTGTGCTTGTGGCACATTGTTGAACCATTAAAAGTATCAAAATATCAAAACTAGACGACTATGGGGGAGGCAAGTGTTTAATCAATGGACACTTTGTCAAAGA
>JAGFNQ010004544.1:133340-163378 GCA_024364735.1 Boesenbergia rotunda
GTCTTCCACCTCTCCGGCAAACTCCACCCTCGGGAATCTACTAAGCATCCGAGCTCCGGTGCCTTGCTTCTCAAACCAACTCGCGAGCGTGAGTTAGGGATTTTTTCCACAGCAATTTGAGGTGCCGATCCAGATTTGGGCGGAGGGTGCTGTCGGAGCTGGGTGGAGTCGCTGCCGGCAAACTGTTTGAGCTGTTCGTGGGTTCCTGTGGGCAAGGTTGTGGCTGACTGGATAGCGATCGGGAGGAGGAGCTCTCTCGCTTGTGGAACTCACTGGGGTTGTCGCCTGATTCAGCCAGTTCTGGAGCAGGATACGGTGCCGGCAGTTAACTAGGTAAGTGTCGAGCTGGATGAACCCTAGTTTGGATTTTGGATTTGGAATTGCCGCAACTAGCTTTTGCTTTCTCTGATATTGAAAGAGTGTGTTGTGTATGGATGGTTAGATTAGTTCAGTTGGGTTCCTGTGTTTACAGAATGCCATCGTAAGCTTAGTGATTTGATGAAGTTCCTTCTGTCTTGAATATGAATTACGCCAATTTGGGTTAGTGTGTGGAGTATGGATCTATTGTGATTCTGATTTGGATATTAGTGGCTCCCTTCCTATTCTTTGGATCTGTTCTGTATGTGTGTTTTGGTGATTTTTGTGTTATGGTCTGTTGAGCTGTCGTGAGTGTGCTAAGCCGGAAATTGTGTTTTTCTTTGAATCGTTTTAAAGATCTGTTATGGTTTCAATTGGACAGAGTATGGAGTAGTGGTTTCTATTTTGAAAATGTGAAGCTGCATGGATCTGCTAGGGATTGTGAGAGCTTTGTTTTTGGATTTGATGTCCTATTTCTGAGGTTGTCCTAGTGTTGATTGTGTTATTGGATTTAGCCTATCGGGTTGTTCCATTAATCTTGTGGTGTGGCACCATGTAAAAACTATGGTGAAAGGTAGGAATGTTGTTTAGAATAAAAGGACCACTTAGTTCTTTTGGAGCTAGGAGGTGGAGGTCTTGGGGAAGATTGAGATGGTTAGGGATTGGTGCATTATCCAATCTACAGTAAAGATAGAATTAGATTTAGCTATTCATTTTATATGTAACTAGCTAAATAATATGTATTGATACAGGACACTGATCGACTTGCGTTGGACTTCTCAGATGGGAGGTTCTCTTTGGATACGGACTCCTACTCTGAGGCGGGTACCCTTTGACTTATCTTTTAGATATTGTCATATTGCTATGCATGGTTGGTTATAAATAGCAGTAAGATTATACGCTAGCCTTGTTTATTATGTCTGTCCTGGATACTTATCCGTTATCCCTGGTTATTATGCCTGTTCTGGATACTTGTTAGTTATCCCTGAGTTATTATGTCTGTCCTGGATACTTGTTAGTCATCCCTGAGTTATTATGCATGTCCTGGATACTTATTAGTTATCCCTGAGTTATTATGCCTGTCCTGGATACTTGTAGTCATCCCTGAGTTATTATGCATGTCCTGGATACTTGTTAGTTATCCTTGAGTTATCATGCCTGTCCTGGATACTTGTTAGTCATCCCTGAGTTATTATGCATGTCCTGGATACTTATTAGTTATCCCTGAGTTATTATGTCTGTCCTGGATACTTGTAGTCATCCCTGAGTTATTATGCATGTCCTGGATACTTGTTAGTTATCCTTGAGTTATCATGCCTGTCCTGGATACTTGTTAGTCATCCCTGAGTTATTATGCATGTCCTGGATACTTATTAGTTATCCCTGAGTTATTATGTCTATCCTGGATACTTGTTAGTCATCCCTGAGTTATTATGCATGTCCTGGATACTTATTAGTTATCCCTGAGTTATTATGCCTGTTCTGGATACTTGTTAGCTATCCTGAGTTATTATGTCTGTCCTGGATACTTGTTAGCTATCCCTGAGTTATTATGTCTGTTATGGATACTTGTTAGTTATCCCTGAGTTATTATGCCTGTCCTGGATATTGTTAGCTATCCCTGAGTTATTATGTCTGTTATGGATACTTGTTAGTTATCCCTGAGTTATTATGCCTGTCCTGGATACTTGTTAGCTATCCCTGAGTTATTATGTCTGTGATGGATATTATTAGTTATCTCTGAGTTATTATGCCTGTCCTGGATACTTGTTAGTTATCCTTGAGTTATCAGGTCGGTTCTGGATACTTGTTAGTTATCCCTGAGTTATCATGTCTGTTCTGGATACTTGTTAGTTATCCCTGAGTTATCATGTCTGTTCTGGATACTTGTTATTTATCCCTGGTTATTATGCCTATTCTGGATACTTGTTGGTTATCCCTGTTTATTATGCCTGTCCTGGATACCTGTGGTTTATCTCTGAGTTATTATGCTGTTAGTTCTATACAGTATCAGGTAGTGTCATATCTATATGTATGCTTAGAGATCGTGATGTGTCTCCTGCCTTTGACCTTGAGGGATCTGTAGTTTTCGGCCAGTATACCTTGTAGGTTAACTGTATTCCTGTTATAGGATTTCACACTGAGACCTAGTATACTGAGGATTTGGGAGGGAGGTATGTGTATCTATCATACACCATCCTTGCACTGTTGCATGCCGGCGATCAGCGACTCCCTTGTGGTTGAGCCTAATCGTCTTCCGGCACATGATATGCACACACGGCCACTCATGGGTTAGTGGATACCGCTGGGTGTGTGCATTTGCTCTGTACTGCTCCGCTCGTCCGCTCATGGGTAGTGGTTTCGGAGCGTGGTAGCAGGCAGGGATCCCTTCTCTTACCATAGACCAGAGAAGATGAGAGAGATATCTCCCCCATATATACATGGGGCGGAGTGTTTACTCCACCAGCATCCTGTCCACTCGGTCACTCAGGAGCAGTGATGGCAGAGTGCTACAGTGTCACAGCTCTACCCACTCGGCCGACACAGTATTGCCTGTCTCGGTGACTTGACTGGAGTTAGGGGGTGACCATGACATTGCACCATGTGCATATTTTGCATCGTGCATTGATTGCTGCACTTATTTTGCTGCACTTATTTGCTGCACTTGTTTGACATTGCATATTCTGGAGACCTGTTATCTGTGATTATATGTCTATTGGTATTCCACTGGTATTTCTTACCTCTGTACAGGTTAGATGGATTCAGGTATGTATCTACCTCAGTATGTTCAGTACCAGTCTTTCCTTTCTGTTGATATGAGTCTGCATTAGCTGAACTCTTATTGTTGGTATAACCTCCTATGCATATCTGTTGGGTATTCGCTGAGTTTATGGACTCACACCGTTGCCATTATGATTTTATTTCAGGTTGAGATACTTGGAGTCGCCAGAAGAGCCCAGCAGCCAGTCCCTACCCATCGTGACGACATGGTTAAGTGTTTGTACTGGGCAGTGTATTTGTTTCATAATTCTTTAGGCGATATGTATATGTCGTATGTGTCGTGAGCCCTAAGGGGTTGTTGTATTTGTTGTTTCGTCATAAGTCGGACCGGTCCGCAGTCAGGTATGATTTACTTAGTTGTCTGATGCTTTTAGGTTGTGTTTTATCTATTTTGGATGCCTGAGGCCAAATATATACTGCGTGTGTTGTCTATTATGTCGTATGTATGTGTAAGTTGTCCGCCGGACAGGGGAGGTGCTGTCCGATTTTATATTGGAACAGCGGCTCCTGGGTCTCGGGGCGTGACAATTTATTTTGGTATCAGAGCTCAGGTTGTCGGATACCTTGAGGACTTGTAGATTTACGGTTATCCGATACCAATTTATTTTGGTATAAGAGTGTAGGTTTCTGATGTCTTCATGTTTTACGAGTCTTGTCGGATTTGTTCGGAGTATTTTTTCTCGATGTGGTTGTCTGGGACTTGGTGATGGGACTTCTTTGGCGACAGGTATTTCTTCTGATCTCTTGTATCCCTTATCCTAGTTAGGATGGATAGAAATTCTTTTATGTCATTGGATCAGGTTGTTATTCCTGTATAGTTATGTATAGATAGAAATTCTCTTATGTCATGGGATTATGTTATTATTCCTGTATATTTAGGTATGGTTAGAAATTCTTCCATATTATTGGATCATGTGACTATTCCTGTATGTTAAGTATGGTTAGGAATTCTCTTATGTCATGGGATTATGTTTCCATTCATGTATATTTAGGCATGGTTAAAATTCCTCTCATGTTATCGGAATAATGTTATATCCTTATACCCATCTAGTAACTTGGTTAGACTATCCCAGCTTGGTGGGATCTTATATACATACTTGATGGATGGATGTTCGTGGACTTGGTTTTAGTTGGATTGACATGTTGTCAATCTATTTTATTCATGATCGTTCATGTGAGCGATTAGTGACAGGTTGTGGATGAGATATTGGATTGGGGAATGTTAATTCTCTAGTAGCACCGATTGTTCAGTCGGAAAGCAAGGGTCAAATTTGTCGACAACCTATTGGAGGTTTAGGATTTTTGTTTTTCCTAGACCTTACTATTCATAGTACGTGTATTAGCTATTATTAGGTAAGCGAGAACTAGGGTTGGTTATCGTAGTTGGCTCAATCAGTGTAGGATCAACTTACCCTAGTTCAAGGAGTTTCAGACAGTTGGATCGTCCGTGCCTAGTTAGGTGACCTGGATGGCACGTGTATGGTACATGACTTATTTTAATGTAGAATGCTACCATAAGCTACATATTATCATCGTTATTGGATTGATATATTTTATTCCATGGGGACTTTGAGCAAGGATCACCTGTACCTGGTTGATGATCTAGAAGGTACAGTTTGATAGGTGGCTTACGTCGAGGTGAAGAAGTGTGGAGCTAAGTTGCTGGACATTTATGAGTGACTACTTTTACTTGGTCTGAATAACCAAGCAGGTATATACGGACTTATGATTTGCGTGGAGGCAAATCACTTATAAGATTAGGCCACCTTTGGTTAGATGATATCGAGGACGACCTATTGGGAAATAAATGAATTGTTTCATTAGTATGATAAGATACTTCTGAGAGGTAGCATGTCTCTATCTCTTTGTTATGGAGTAGGACCTCAGAGGATTATGATCATGGATTGTATTGGATTACGAGGCGACGGTTGGTGTAACTCATTAGTTGTTACGTTATTCTATGAGGGATTTTGACTCATAGATTGGGGTGTGTATGATTGGATAATCTCGATGGTGTATCAGGTTGTACGACCCGCTAAGGTATGGAGGTTGTGGAGATAGTTGTATCCTTACCTTCCGTTGAGATGTTGGACATTAATTAGGAAGTCAAAGACGTCCACTGGTTTTCAGTTGTTATACTCCCATCGTGAACCTATTAGTTCACGGGATGATAATGTTGATATCATCCGTAGACTTTTTCATTGGTGTTGATAGGTGGATTGAGATTGACGAATCTCTATGATGTTTTGGGCTTTGAGGATTCTATTAGTGGATACTGTGAGACCTAAATTTTGTTGGATACGTAGATTTTGGATGAATCATTGGGTGGATAAATGATTTTTCGGTGGTTGATTATTTAGAAAGTCTGTTATTGATAGCAGCATATGGTACGACTTATTGGCACCATCTTCAAATTATATGTGATTTTTTTTGATGGTCTATTGGAGGATATGTATATATAGATATATATATATATATATAAATATATATGACTTGTAATGTTTTGGAGGATGTTATTGGCTTGAGGATGTGATACTCATGAATTTGAACATTTCACGTTTGAGGAACGGAATATAGACTTGGCGCCAGTGATTTTAGGATTGAGTCCCCTGAATAGTTGTGATGAATGATTGGTTGTTCGGTTGTTCCTGGTTATCGGATGATCACCTTTGGATCGATATCTCCAATTTCCTATTGCAGTGTAACATTAGGGTATCAGACGAAGTGGGGTACTCAGGATGAGTACAAACATATTTAGCTGCTAGTGTGTGCCGTATGGGGAATGAAGAAATTTGGGGACCAAATTTTTTATTAGTGGGGGAGAATGTAAAATACGGCGATTCAAAAAATCCAGATCAGAAAATTTTTCAAGATTTTTCTGAATTGAGTCTAGGGTTTCCGGCCCTACGGGAGAAGCCCAGGGGCTTTTGGGTAAATTCTAAATTACGAGAAGGTAAATAATTTAATCATAAAAGTTATTTGAGGTTAAATTATAATAAATGGAGGGTTAAATGGTTAAAACCTTTAACCCAAGGGTCGAGGGTGAATTTGAGAAAAGTGAGGGACCTTTCTGCAAAAAGGCCCATCCCTTATAAGCCTTTTTCCTCTCTTTATGCACGCGCAGCCACCGCAATCCTTCTTCTCCCTCGTGCCCTAGCAGCCCGACGCGCTCCCTTTTATTCTTCCTCTCCTCGTGCCCTAGCCGCAGCCGACCCTTTCTCCTCGCTCGACGAAGTCGGCGCCACCCTCATCTCCTTCACCTTCCACCTCTCCGGCAAACTCCACCCTCGGGAATCTACTAAGCATCCGAGCTCCGGTGCCTTGCTTCTCAAACCAACTCGCGAGCGTGAGTTAGGGATTTTTCCCACAGCAATTTGAGGTGCCGATCCAGATTTGGGCGGAGGGTGCTGTCGGAGCTGGGTGGAGTCGCTGCCGGCAAACTGTTTGAGCTGTTCGTGGGTTCCTGTGGGCAAGGTTGTGGCTGACTGGATAGCGATCGGGAGGAGGAGCTCTCTCGCTTGTGGAACTCACTGGGGTTGTCGCCTGATTCAGCCAGTTCTGGAGCAGGATACGGTGCCGGCAGTTAACTAGGTAAGTGTCGAGCTGGATGAACCCTAGTTTGGATTTTGGATTTGGAATTGCCGCAATTAGCTTTTGCTTTCTCTGATATTGAAATAGTGTGTTGTGTATGGATGGTTAGATTAGTTTAGTTGGGTTCCTGTGTTTACAGAATGCCATCGTAAGCTTAGTGATTTGATGAAGTTCCTTCTGTCTTGAATATGAATTACGCCAATTTGGGTTAGTGTGTGGAGTATGGATCTATTGTGATTCTGATTTGGATATTAGTGGCTCCCTTCCTATTCTTTGGATCTGTTCTGTATGTGTGTTTTGGTGATTTTTGTGTTATGGTCTGTTGAGCTGTCGTGAGTGTGCTAAGCCGGAAATTGTGTTTTTCGTTGAATCGGTTTAAAGATCTGTTATGGTTTCAATTGGACAGAGTATGGAGTAGTGGTTTCTATTTTGAAAATGTGAAGCTGCATGGATCTGCTAGGGATTGTGAGAGCTTTGTTTTTGGATTTGATGTCCTATTTCTGAGGTTGTCCTAGTGTTGATTGTGTTATTGGATTTAGCCTATCGGGTTGTTCCATTAATCTTCTGGTGTGGCACCATGTAAAAACTATGGTGAAAGGTAGGAATGTTGTTTAGAATAAAAGGACCACTTAGTTCTTTTGGAGCTAGGAGGTGGAGGTCTTGGGGATGATTGAGATGGTTAGGGATTGGTGCATTATCCAATCTACAGTAAAGTTAGAATTAGATTTAGCTATTCATTTTATATGTAACTAGCTAAATAATATGTATTGAAACAGGATACTGATCGACTTGCGTTGGACTTCTCAGATGGGAGGTTCTCTTCGTATACAGACTTCTACTTTGAGGCGGGTACCCTTTGACTTATCTTTTAGATATTGTCATATTGCTATGCATGGTTGGTTATAAATAGCAGTAAGATTATACGCTAGCCTTGTTTATTATGCCTGTCCTGGATACTAATCCGTTATCCCTGGTTATTATGCCTGTTCTGGATACTTGTTAGTTATCCCTGAGTTATTATGCCTGTCCTGGATACTTGTTAGTCATCCCTGAGTTATTATGCATGTCCTGGATACTTATTAGTTATCCCTGAGTTATTATGCCTGTCCTGGATATTTGTAGTCATCCCTGAGTTATTATGCATGTCCTGGATACTTGTTAGTTATCCTTGAGTTATCATGCCTGTCCTGGATACTTGTTAGTCATTCCTGAGTTATTATGCATGTCCTGGATACTTATTAGTTATCCCTGAGTTATTATGTCTGTCATGGATACATGTAGTCATCCCTGAGTTATTATGCATGTCCTGGATACTTGTTAGTTATCCTTGAGTTATCATGCCTGTCCTGGATACTTGTTAGTCATCCCTGAGTTATTATGCATGTCCTGGATACTTATTAGTTATCCCTGAGTTATTATGTCTGTCCTGGATACTTGTTAGTCATCCCTGAGTTATTATGCATGTCCTGGATACTTATTAGTTATCCCTGAGTTATTATGCCTGTTCTGGATACTTGTTAGCTATCCCTGAGTTATTATGTCTGTCCTAGATACTTGTTAGCTATCCCTGAGTTATTATGTCTATTATGGATACTTGTTAATTATCCCTGAGTTATTATGCCTGTCCTGGATACTTGTTAGCTATCCCTCAGTTATTATGTCTGTCCTGGATACTTGTTAGCTATCCCTGAGTTATTATGTCTGTTATGGATACTTGTTAGTGTAAGATCGATGCACGTGAGAGGGGGGGGGGTGAATCACGTGACTTTTAAAAAAGATTAAATCAGAGTGCTTTAAAAAGCGTGCACAGCGGAAATGAAAGAAACGAAAGATGAACACAAAAACACGAACGATTTTTACTTCGTTCGGAGCCTTCGTCGACTCCTACTCGAAGGCCCAGGTCCCTTGGACCTTTCCGTTGGGCAATCCACTAAAACTCTCTATCGGTCAACCCCGATAGAGCAGGCGAGTACAGATGAATTGAAAGTGTGACAACCCCACACTTTCACGTAATTAAGTGCAACAATATATATATTGAAAAAATTAACTTTTTACCGACGTCCGGAGTAGATCGACTCTTTCGGGGCAGCAGGACGTCGTCAGCTCGAAGTGTAGCGTTTCCGGAGCAAGGCGCGAGCGTAGAAGAACTTGAAAGCTTTTGGAAGAAGTGTTGTCCTTTGAAGAGGGTCGAGGCCCTCTTTATATAGGGCAGGGGGCGCCCGACATGCTCGGGGCGCCCCCCACGTGGCTGTCGATCCGGCGATGCTCCGGTCAAAGCTAATCTCGTCTACTTCGGGATTGCTTTTGACTGGGGCGCCCGACGCGCGCGGGGCGCCCGATTGACCGGTCAAAATCCCATCTTCTGGCTTCGCGAGGGTGAGCTTCGGCAGCTGGTCAGTGAGGTGGCACAGGGGGCGCCCGATTGAAGCGGGGCGCCCCGAATAGCGCTGCTGTCGGGGCGTTTACCTCTCCGCTGACTTTGGGTTGACTCTGGGGCGCCCGACACATCCGGGGCGCCCTGCTCAGCTACGGCCTCACTCCTTTGAGGCTCTCTGAGCTGCAGAAACACAGTCCTTCGGTTCTGCATCCAGGGTTAGTCCAAAACAGCAAATAATAAGATATAATTCTAAGTTAATTAGATCCTGTCTCCCAGACCAGGATCTAACCAGGACTCAACTTAGATCACCTAAATGGGTCTAAGTTGGACCGCGCCTAAAGTCCAAGATTGGACTCGTCCTCACTGGGTCGCTCCTCCAGTGACTTACCTTACTTACCCATTTTGCAGCTCTACTTGACTTCTTGACCCTACCAGGACTTCCTGCCAAGGCTCAACCAGCTTGGTCTTCCTGCCAAGTCTCAACCAACTTGGTCTTCAGCCAGTTGTCAGGTCCCGCGGACCCAACTGGACTTCCCGCCAGGACTCAACCATCCTGGACTTCAGCCTGGTGTCTGGTCCTAAGTCTTTCAACCCTGCACACTTGGTAAAGAGGTTAAACACACACAACCCTAACTTTAACCACTTTGTCATACATCAAAACCCGAGTTTGACCGTCAGTGCAAACTGCACCAACAGTTAGTTATCCCTGAGTTATTATGCCTGTCCTGGATACTTGTTAGCTATCCCTGAGTAATTATGTCTGTGATGGATATTTATTAGTTATCTCTGAGTTATTATGCCTGTCCTGCATACTTGTTAGTTATCCTTGAGTTATCAGGTCGGTTCTGGATACTTGTTAGTTATCCCTGAGTTATCATGTCTGTTCTGGATACTTGTTAGTTATCCCTGAGTTATCATGTCTGTTCTGGATACTTGTTAGTTATCCCTGAGTTATCATGTCTGTTCTGGATACTTGTTATTTATCCCTGGTTATTATGCCTATTCTGGATACTTGTTGGTTATCCCTGTTTATTATGCCTGTCCTGGATACCTGTGGTTTATCTCTAAGTTATTATGTTGTTAGTTCCATACAGTATCAGGTAGTGTCATATCTATATGTATGCTTAGAGATCGTGATGTGTCTCCTGCCTTTGACCTTGAGGGATCTGTAGTTTTCGGCCAGTATACCTTGTAGGTTAACTGTACTTCCTGTTATAGGATTTCACACTGAGACCTAGTATACTGAGGTTTTGGGAGGGAGGTATGTGTATCTATCATACACCATCCTTGCACTGTTGCATGCCGGCGATCAGTGACTCCCTTGTGGTTGAGCCTAATCGTCTTTCGGCACATGATATGCACACACGGCCACTCATGGGTTAGTCGATACCGCTGGGTGTGTGCATTTGCTCTGTACTGCTCCGCTCGTCCGCTCATGGGTAGTGGTTTCGGAGCGTGGTAGCAGGCAGGGATCCCTTCTCTTACCATAGACCAGAGAAGATGAGAGAGATATCTCCCCCATATATACATGGGGCGGAATGTTTACTCCACCAGCATCCTGTCCACTCGGTCACTCAGGAGCAGTGATGGCAGAGTGCTGAAAGTGTCACAGCTCTACCCACTCGGCCGACACAGTATTGCCTGTCTCGGTGACTTGACTGGAGTTAGGGGTGACCATGACATTGCACCATGTGCATATTTTGCATCGTGCATTGATTGCTGCACTTATTTTGCTGCACTTATTTGCTGCACTTGTTTGACATTGCATATTCTGGAGACCTGTTATCTGTGATTATATGTCTATTGGTATTCCACTGGTATTTCTTACCTCTGTACAGGTTAGATGGATTCAGGTATGTATCTACCTCAGTATGTTCAGTACCAGTCTTTCCTTTCTGTTGATATGAGTCTGCATTAGCTGAACTCTTATTGTTGGTATAACCTCCTATGCATATCTGTTGGGTATTCGCTGAGTTTATGGACTCACACCGTTGCCATTATGATTTTATTTCAGGTTGAGATACTTGGAGTCGCCAGAAGAGCCCAGCAGCCAGTCCCTACCCATCGTGACGACATGGTTAAGTGTTTGTACTGGGCAGTGTATTTGTTTCATAATTCTTTAGGCGATATGTATATGTCGTATGTGTCGTGAGCCCTAAGGGGTTGTTGTATTTGTTGTTTCGTCATAAGTCAGACCGGTCCGCAGTCAGGTATGATTTACTTAGTTGTCTGATGCTTTTAGGTTGTGTTTATCTATTTTGGAGGCCTGAGGCCAAATATATACTGCGTGTGTTGTCTATTATGTCGTATGTATGTGTAAGTTGTCCGCCAGACAGGGGAGGTGCTGTCCGATTTTATATTGGAACAGCGGCTCCTGGGTCTCGGGGCGTGACATGTGTTCAGTAGAATAGGTTTATTTGTTCATTTATTTGTTTTTTATTAATTAGAATAATTTTTTGTCTTTTCAAAAATTATCTTCTTTTTCTATTTTTCATAAAATATTAACTATTTTTCAAAATTCATATTTCTAAAATCATGTTTTCTTAAAATATTTTTTGACTTAGTTTTTCAAAAAGTTTCCTCCCTCAAAACTAGGGATTTCTTCATTATGAACTTAGCTTAGGACTTAACCCTAGTTTACATACGTTTATAGAATTAGAAGCCAGCATCTCACAATCAAATTAAGATACTTTGATTGACAACTTAGACTAGGTAGAGATGCTTAAGTCTATACTTATCCCATGATGCTTTAAGTCAGTGCATCTAAAGTAGTTGGGGCAATAAATACAGTTGAACATCAATCAAGTTAAGTAATCAATCTTAGAAAGTCTATCATGATCAGACTATTTAACTCGACTAACCAAGTAAAAGCAACTATTTTATATCAGTTAGTAAGTAACAAAGGGTTGGATAAGGACCCAAGGATTTGTGATTTGTTTATTTTTTAAATTATTTTTCGAATTATTGGTTGGTTTACTTTTGTATGCATAAACTTAAATCATGCTTGGACTCAAATGAGTAAATTAACTTGGTTCAAATTTTGTTCATCAGCATTAGTTCTGTGTTATTGCTAAACTATCTCAATATTATCACATAAAAAAATTTTATTTTCTTCCTTAACAAAAAATTAATTCTTGACATTATTCATTTTTTTATTATCTTAGAATTATTTAACAAAGTTTTTTTTTCTTATACTTATGTTTTCAAAATTCACGGGCTTTGATACCCAATTATCTTAAGTTTTTCTACGTCTCCTTAGTCAATTTTTTTTTTACAAAAAGGGGAGAGTAGAGAAAAGTATATGTTTTACAAAGAATGTTTCTTGAAAATGTTTTTTTTTATATTTGGCAAAGGGGGAGAGTTGAAAAAGTGAAGTTAAATTTTTTTTACTTTAAGTGTTTCTTTTTCAAAACATTGTTTTTCAATGTTTCAAATGAATATTTTTTAAGAAAACTCTATTTTTCAAAGAGAAGATGTTTTCACTATAACATAGAATTTTTCAAAGTACCTTTACAAAATGATACTTCGAATCATTTTAAAATAATTAACTTTTTTCAAGTGATACTTAGTATTTTTCAATGTAGTTAGAAAAATCTTTCAAATTGAAAATTGTATGTTTTTCAAATGCTTCAGGGGGAGAATTTCAAATCAAGGGGAAGCTTTATGCATTCTTTCAATTGTGCAAGATATTTTTTTTCAAAATTGCAAAGTTTTGAAAATCAAGGGGGAGATTACTTATCGAGGGGGAGAGTTAAAAGTTTTTCCCAATTTTTTTTAAAACTTGAAAAAATTGCTCTAATATTGAAACTATTGTTTAACTATGTTTCATTACTTGCTTATATGTATTATTAACTTAATTTTTGAACTGAGTTGCCATAAATCAAAAAGGAGGAGATTGTTGGTGCTGGAAGCACCAGATTGAACCTGATTTTAATAATGGAAAAGAATTCAATGTAAAGTTTATGTTGTTATCTAATATATTAGATAAGTGTGCAGGAAACTCCTAATTTGTCTAGGCACGAAGTCGAGAATTGCTGGGTTGAGCATGAAGTACTGCTCCAGGACTAGGCACAAAGTCCTAGTCGAGGGCTGGGCACCGAAGACCTGACTGAGGGTTGGGCACGAAGACTTGGTCGAGGACTGGGCATGAAGACCTGATCCTGAAGATCAAGCAGAGGACCTAGCTGACGAGGACTATGTGTTGGATCGATAGAATACGATAGAGGGGGGGGTGAATATCATAAAATCGTTTCGGATTATAAGATAGAAAATACACAGCAGAAATTAAAACACCAAACGCGAACACAAGGTTTTTTTACTTGGTTTGGAGTCGCGGTCGGCTCCTACTTCAAGGCCCACGCTCCTTGACCGTTTACTGCGGGCAATTCTATAATGCGCAAAGTTTTACAGAAAGTTGTACAGTAGTATTGCAGTAAAAACAAAAATCTAACTCTTCGTTACCGACGCCCGGTGTGGATCGTTCTTCGGTGCGTAGGGTCGTCGTCGGCGCTAGGACCTTGAGATCAGAAGTTTCCAGAGCAGAGCGCTTGAGCGAAGAGTATTGAGGCATTGAAAAAATGTGTTTAGAAGCCTTGGGGGTCGAGCCCCTTTTATACTGCACCTGGGGCGCCCGGGACGCTGGGGCGCCCGAGACGCTAGGGGCGCCCTCCACGTTTCTCTCGATCCGCAAACCTTCATTCGGAACTCGGTCAACCCTTATCCCTCCAGGATCGGGCTCGAGGTTTGACGGGGGTGCCCGGGACACAGAGGGTGCCCTGCTTGACTTGGTCTTGCTGGCTTCACGGCTAACTTCAATCCAATTGCTTTGTTGGCTTGGACCTAGGGCGCCCGAGGCATCCGGGGCGCCCAGGACCATGGGGGCGCCCGGGAGCTTGGGGGCGCCTGGCCCAGTGAGCTTCTGAAGCATTTTCTTGCTCAACTCATGTTTGGCTTTGACCTTGGGCACCCGGGACCTCCCGGGCGCCTAACCAGCTACTGCCCCTCTCCTTTGGGGCGTTCTGAGCTGCAGAAACTTGTTCCTTCGGTCCTGCATCTAGGGTTAGTGCCAAACAAAACAAAGCAAGAATGTTAGTGAATTTTACAGCCGTAGCTGTCTTGGTTCTGACTTTGGGTCTCCTAAATGGAACCCTAGGTAGAACCGACGCCTACTGTTCCCTCGACGGGAACGCGTCCTCACCTACTCCTCTCAGGAGAATTTACCTGTTGCCAACCGACTCCTCCGGTTGGACTTTTGCCCAGCAGTCCTTCGCCAGGTCTTTGTTTCCTGCAAGTCCTTCGCCAGGTGCCTAGCAGCCCTTCGCCAGGTCTTTGTTTCCTGGCAGTCCTTCGCCAGGTGGCTAGCAGCCCTTCGCTAGGACTTTGTTTCCTGGCAGTCCTTCGCCAGGTGCCTAGCAGCCCTTCGTTAGGACTTTGTTTCCTTGCAGTCCTTCGCCAAGTGCCTAGCAGCCCTTCGCTAGGAGATTTTCTGCATACTTGAGTAACCTTATTAGATCACAAATAACACTTAACTTTGAATCCTTTGCCAATATCAAAATAAGGTTCGATATGGTGCTTCCTGCACTAACAATCTCCCCCTTTTTGATTTATGGCAACACAATTCAAAGTTAAGTAAAAACTTTATAACAGTTAAGAGCATAAAGTAAAAATGAAGTATAGCAATTATACACAATTCAACATTAAGTAAAAACTTTATAACAGTTAAGAACATAAGGTAAGAACATTCTCATACTCCTCCTAAGACCCTGAATACTTGTGTTATAAAATACTTAACCTTAACCCTTCCTCCCCCTTTGACATATATCAAAATCACACATGGGCGGATAAGGTTTCTGATAGAGAGTTTTAAAAACTTCTAAGTTTTTGACAGAGTGTTTTTTTTTTCAAAAAGAGTAAAAGCATTTGCATCAACAAAAACTTTTTACACATAGACAGTTTTCCATTTTGAAAAGTTTTGCAAGCCTAAATTTTGTTTAAAAAATTTTACTTACAAGGCTTTGCAAAAATATTCTAAAAGAATTTATTTAGGCAAAATTTTGAAGCCAAATTTCCCCAAAAAAAAGTTCAACTATGAGAATTGGGAAAATTTTGTTTTAAAAGAATTTGCACACTTAGAAGAATTTGCTTGGAAATACTTTGTGTATTTTGAAAAACAAAATCTTTAACCTTATAGTTATCAAATTTCTAGCCAAGTTTTTCTCCAAAAAAACTTTACTTAGAATCATTTGCCAAAATTTTCAAAAAGTTTTTGCTTAGACAAATTTTGTTTACTAAGAAAAATTTTACTTAGGAAAAAAACATGAACTTAAAATTTTTTTTGAAATACTTAGAAATTTTTGAAGCACTTTTTGAAAAAGAGATAAAAATTAAACAAAATTTCCTTTCTCTCTTTCTTTCACTCTTTCCTTTCTCTCCCCCTTAATGTGAAATTCTTCTCCTTATGTTTTAGACCATTTATAAGATAAAATTTCTTTGAAAAAGGGAAAAAGTTTAAGAAAGAATTTTAATTTTCACTTTTTCTACTCTCCCCCTTGACCATATATAAATAAAGAACTCTTGAAAACTATATTTTGAAAGACATTTAAAATTTGTGTATCAGAGCTTATGGATTTTGAAAACATAAATATTTGAGTGAGAGAATAATATGATAATTTCTAAGTAACAAAATTTTGAAAGAATGAAGAATTGATGCTCAAAAATAGAACTAAAGTCAAGTGTATATTCATTGAGTCCGTGCATGACAAGCAATAAAAAATATTTAGTCAATAAGTTTACTTGTTTTGAATATTTTGAAAAATGTAAGTACTTTAAAAGATATTATGCATTTGAAAATATACATATTTTTTTAAAAAAAATATCATGAGTTAAAAAAAACATAAGTATTTTGAAGATATTCTGAATTTTAAAATTATAAATACTTTTAAAATATTAAAGAAAATTACATGACTTATCTTTTAAAAGGAGTTACAGAAATATTGTTTTGAACACATAATATTCTACTTGCTTTGGTTTCTTTTTCAGTCTGACACAATCCTAGGAAACCTTGTTAACTACAAGGACATTTTCCTAAGTGTCCTGGAAATTCTCCAACTCAAGAGAAATACTTTTTCTGAAAGAATTTTGATAAGCCAAAATGATAGTATTTTGAAAATATATGCAAGTACATTTTGAAAAATGTATTAACTTTTGAAGGCACAATATTTTACTTGACTTGGTTTATCTTTCAGCCTGACACAATCCTGAGAAGCCTTGTTAGCTACAAGGATATTTCCTTAAGTGTCTTGGAAAATTTTCCAAGCTCAAGAAAAACACTATTTAAAAAACATTTTGAAAGTAATAATATTTTAAAAAACTGATAATATTTGAAAGGAAATTACTTGTGTTTTCAGAAGGATTTGAAAATACATCCATGAAAACATATCTCCTTAAAATATTCAATAATTCTTCTAATTTGACCTCCCCCTAAACTTGACCTAGTCCTAAGAAGCTTGTTGACCACAAGTACTCTTCCTCTAAGTCTTTAGGGTTCAGTTCAGATTAAAGGAATTATCTAATAATTTCAAAACAGATAATTACCAATAAAAACTTTTCAGAAATTCTTTTTTTGATTCAGCCTCCCCCTAAATTTGACACATCCTAGGAGTCCTTGTAGATTATGAAGTGGACCTTCCTCTATGTCTTTAGGGTTTACCAAAATCAAAAGAATAAGTTTGAAGTATGATAGTTTTTAATAAGATAATTTTTGAAAACACAACTTGGAATGAAAGCACAGTTTTCAAAAATCATTTTGAAATGATGATAATTTTTCAAAGAGATAGTAATATACAAGGATTTTTGAATCAATTTTTGAAAACATTATTTTGAGATGATAGTGAGTTTTAGAACATAAGGTTTTTGAAAAATCTAAATTTTTTGAAAAATATTAAAAGAAACTTCCCTTGTATCCGTCTGATTTTATCTAAGTGCCTTAAGGGATTTCAGTGTTGACTAGGTTTAACTATGTTGACTAGGTTTGACTATGTTGACCAAATTTGTCTTAGTTGACTATGTTTGACCAATCAATAACTAAATCAAACAAGCCCTAGATTCTATTTAAAATGAGTCTATTGTGATATTTAACATGAAATTCATTATTTTTAAAAAAAAATGTTAGAGATGGAAAAAGTAGGGTACAGTAAACTGAATTAATTTGAAAAATAGAAATAATTTTGAATAACTTTTGAAGGCACTTTGAGTTTTATTTAAGAGGATAGTGACATATACTCTTAGGTCCTAGATATCTCACCCAGTTCTACGTGATCAAACATGTTAACCTTATGGGTTTTGTGAGATAAATATTTTAATTTTGAAAAGTTGGATTAATTTTGAAAAGTTAAATTAATTTTGAAAAACCAATTAATTATGCTTTTAAATTTATTTTTGAAAACAATGGTTGAATCTAAGATTAATTGAAACCTGTGTTAGATTCAGATCTGACAATAGTAAAGTGAATTTGGTTTTCAATAATCGACTTCCAGGTCTTGGCGAGGCACTAGGCCTTCTTTGGCCGTAGCCTTATTGGATCATCAACCCTTTTCTTGACAAAGCCTTTTATTGAAAATCCATCTTCAAGTTACTTCTTGAAAGATTTTGGTCTAACTAGTTTGGGTCTTGGATCGGTAGCTTCGGCTAGTTCTGCCAAAATGGCTTCCCTAACGTACTATCATCTCACCTCCACCCAATACTATGTTATTCAAATTTCAGTTAATCGGTTTAGTCCTTAAACTAATCAATCCTAATTCTAAGTATAAAAAAAATAAAATAAAAAGCAACACACAATTAAAGCAAACACGACAAAAATGATCTAAGTTACATCATAATCGAAATAAAACTCTGGGTTTTTAAAATCAGCATGGTTGTGAATTAAGTTTTCTAACGTATTGACCTTAACTAATTTATATGAATTAATCATGTTATTCAAGGTAAATATTGGATTTTTAAATACTGTAAATTTACCTTTTGATTCCCGGTTGAGAATCTCCCCCTTGATTCTAGCCATCTCTCTTTTGCTTGATTGTTTCTTCGGCATTTTGTAGCGGTCGCGAGCCAACCAGACCAGTTTCGTAGGATCCCTTCCTTCGTCGTCAGATTCTGAGTCTGAGTCGGACTCAGGTACTGGTTGAGTCCTCTTTTGCATTTCTCTTGGAGTTTTCCCTGCAATGAAAATTATACCTTCCTCGACCACTGCAGTATCAACTTGATTATTTAACCTTAATTCAGAAACTGATTCAAAATTAGTTACCGATTTTGTCCCAGAAAACTCGTCGTCTGATTCTGGTTCGATTTCGACGTCGGGGTTCGAGTCTGTCTCAGCTACTTGTGCTTGAGCCGAAAATGCAAAATCTTCTAAGATCTCAATATCGGAGCTCTCTTCGTGTAGATTGATTAGCTTTTCCCACATCTCTTTGGCACAGTTGAAGGATCCGACCTGCATCAATTCTTCATTGGTTAGGCCACATTATAGGATTGCAGTAGCCCTTGCATTTGTCTCAATCTTTCTCAGAGTTGGTTCATCCAGTTTGTCCCACGTAATTGATAGTCCATCTTCTGTAGGGAGGGAGAATCCTGTTTGAATGATCATCCATATGTCCATATGGGCCTTCAGATGGAACTCTATTTGACTTCTCCAATAATTGAAGTTCTTGTCGGAGAATAGCGGTGGACGGGCACTGTTGCACTCTTGGTTGGCCATTTAGTTTAAACCTCGTACACAAAAGAAATAACAAAAATGTACCAAGACTTGGTCTTGGATTAGTAGTGCGGGAGAAGCGAAAAAATAATCCAAAATAAATCTTGCACGAATTTTGAGGTAAAATATTAAAATAATAAAAAGAAATTTATAAATTTTTTTTGAAAATATTAGCTTTATCAATTTTTATTAATGATGAAAAAGTAAGAATTCAATGTTTGGGAAAAATCTGCTCGATTTAAGGTAGCACAAATTTCGAAAAAAAATATTAAAATAATAATAAAAAAGTTTATGACAAATTTTTGAAAAATTGATCATTTTATCCATTCTGACATATAGTGAAAAAATAAGAATTGAAAATTGAAAAAGGCGAGAAAGATCGATTGGTGTTGCACCAATCTCGATTAACAAGAAAGAATAGAAATTAAAAATTATTTTTAAAAAAAATCCGAAAATACTCTCAAATTGGTGGTTGCACCAAATTTGAGCTACCCCGCTCTGATACCACTTGTTGGATCGATAGAATACGATAGAGGGGGGGTGAATATCATAAAACCGTTTCGGATTATAAGATAGAGAATACACAGCAGAAATTAAAACAACAAATGCGTACACAAGGTTTTTTACTTGGTTTGGAGTCGCGGTCGGCTCCTACTCCAAGGCCCACGGTGCTTGACCGTTTACTGCGGGCAATTCTATAATGCACAAAGTTTTACACAAAGTTGTACAGTAGTATTGCAGTAAAAACAAAAATCTAACTCTTCGTTACCGACGCTCAGTATGGATCGTTCTTCGGTGCGTAGGGTCGTCGTCGGCGCTAGGACCTTGAGATGAGTAGTTTCCAGAGCAGAGCGCTTGAGCGAAGAGTATTGAGGCATTGAAAAAATGTGTTTAGAAGCCTTGGGGGTCGAGCCCCTTTTATAGTGCACCTGGGGGCGCCCGGGACGCTGGGGGCACCCTCCACGTGTCTCTCGATCCACAAACCTTCATCTGGAACTCGATCTGTAACACCCCAAATTTGTCAATGTAAAATCATGACAATGTATGAAAATGGTTATAATAAAATGATATGAATTTCATGCAATCACATGCCAGGAAATGTTATGAATGCATGAAATATTATATTCATGAAATATTATTATCATGAAATATTAGCATGAAATATTATATTCATGAATATGGAATATTAAAAATATTATGAAATAATATTTTTGGAATATTATGAAATATTCTGAATTCATAAAATAATATTCATATTATGAAATTTCATGATGGGCTTGGTTTATTGGGCTTGGAAATGAATGGTGCTAAAAAGAAAGTGCAAAGTGGAGGAAGCAAGGATTGAACCTTGGACTTCCTAGTTGCACTCACCATGTCATAACCAATGAACCAAGCAATATTTCATGTAGAAGGAGAAAGGAACATGCTTGTTAAGTGCGTAAGAGTGAAGAGACATGCTTCTTCACAAGAGGTGTATAAATAGGATTAAGAGAAGGAAGTTAGAGGAAGTTACTTTATTTTTCTTCCTCCTTTCTTCTTCTTGCCGAGCCTAGCCCTCTTCCCTTTGCCATTTTTGAAACCAACATCCAAGGGTTCTAACCCTAGGGCAATTGCAAGGAAGGGAAGCCAAGTGTCTTTGCCTTCTACCAAGACCAAGGAATACTAGGGAGAAGTTTTGGAAGAAAAGGATCTTCGCATACCCTCCAAGTGTAGGGTACCCTACGATTTAAAGAAGGTTAAAATCCAGCGCTAGGATGTAAGTATCCTCTCGCCTGTGGCATAATTGTTATCGAATGTATGTTAGATTCATTCTTTTGAAAAATCACAAGAACTTCCCTAGTGGAAGTTTCGGCCAACTCATGTAAGGGGTCCAAGAGAAGGTTTTGATCCAACTTTGATGCATGGGAAGACCTTAAGACTTAGGGTATACATGTAGATGGATTTTCTTCATGGTGTCAAGAACAAAAAAAAACTAGGGTTTTGTCCTTTAAGGGGTTTCGGCCACACCCTAAGGAATGAGTGAGGGAATTTTTCAATACATGAAAACAACCCTTAAGACCTAGGGTATACTCATATGTGATGTTTCCAAATTTTTGGAAGGACAAAATTAGGGTTTGACACCCTACAAGGTTTCGGCCAAACCCTTGTAATTTAGGGTTAGTGGATGCTAACCCCACTTGAGGCTTAAACCATGGTTCAATTGTTAGCATGAAGTGTACTTGAGGTGTTTGTAGAAATGCTTGAATGAATGCTTTAATTGGATGAAAAAAAAAAGAAATTCCCTTACATGTGACTTTCGGCCAACCCTAGTCCTAGGGTTGGGAAGTACTTGATGAAATCACGAAGCATGCTATTAATTATATGATATGAGTATAATGTATGTGACCTATCTTGTTAGGTATAAAAGCATGCCTTATAGCCCATGGGGCACCTTGATGATATGAACATGATGTGGTTGATAATATGCTTAAAAGGGATACTCTATTGAAACTGGGATCAAGAGTACCCGAATGCGTGGTGTGTCCCTAGGGGATCAAGAGCACCCGAATGTGTGGTGTGTCCCTTGAGAAGTGATTAAAGAGTACCTTTAGGCATATACATATATGAGTAATTGCATGATAAATTACTTTACTTTGAAAGTTGTGTACCCGACTCGGAAGGGGGTCGTTAAACAAATCCAATGAGCATGTTAAGGTCATGGCATTGGTAGGACGGAAGGGTCCTGCTCTAATTAGATTGGTGGCTCGCTACCCCAATTTATTAGGGAACGCGCATGATGTGGTGGTACGACAACTGGGCCCTAGATGATGATGATATGATATTTTGAAGTACTTACCATTATGGAACTTTTTGAAAAACATATTTTCTCATCATGTGATCTTGTTCCGTAAAGTACTTAGAGATAAATTGATGTGATGTTTATGATGCTTTGATGAGATGCTTATGATGCTGATAATTCTATCTGACTTCTGTGTACATGATATGATGTATTGATGTGGATTTTGCGAGTAGGCCCGGATTCTTACTAAGCATGTTTTGCTTACTAGTTCCTGTTATTTTTCTTATGCTGCAGATAGCGGTAAGAAATACTGGAACTAAAGGAAGAGGCAGAGGGAAGGTTGGAGGATGTGTGTGGTGATGGCTCGGGAAAGAACAAAGATTCTATCTACCTTGCTTTGTCTAGAATCTAAACTGCTTCCCATAATTACTATTGAAATTGTATTGCTATACTCTGAATGGGTGATGATCATGACTACTCTACTGTGATTGAGTTAGTGGTATGGAACCTGTAGTATGCTAGATAATACTATCATTAATGTTTAAATATTGTAGAATGCATGCTAAGGAAAATACTAGGTAATTACTATTTTCTGTTCTTATGAATGTTTCCTTTGCATGTATCTAGGACTAGATAACTTTTGCTATATTCCTATGTTGTATCTTGTTCAAACCATGTTTGTTCCATGCTTTAGTGTGTTACATGATCTTCCTATTAGGTTGTACATGCATGTAGATATAAAAGAAAAGAAAAACCATGCTTGGTAAATTAGTCTTCAATAGGCATGTCTACTACATTTCTTGTATGTAACTGTTTCATTTGGATATACATGCTACACATGATTGTATAATATGAATGTATGGACCCGTAACCCCGCCTTAAGGGTAGATATAAGGACGGGCGTTACAAGTTGGTATCAGAGCAGATTTCCCCTCCATCACACACACATCAAGCTTCCTTCTGCCGCTTCCAAGTAAGAAATCCTAAACTCGCTTTATTTATTTCATGTACAGTGCTACTATATGAGATGAGTTATGCTTGCATGATATGAAGATGAGTAATGCTTGCCTAACAAAGTGGTGTTAAGGCTTATATCTATCTATTTACTGTTAATAGATATGACTAGAGGGCGTAGAACTAGGGGTAACGAGACAGCACCCCCACCTGATCTGATGCAGGTGATCACTGAGCTGCAGCGTCAGGTCACTGAGCAGCAGCAGATGATAACCAGTCTGATGACCCAGCAGATTAACACTGCCACTCCTGCGGGAAGTCAGAACGCCGTAACCACTGAGCCTCCGACTGCACAGGCGCCCTCGGACACTACGGCCAGAGCAGTCCGACAGGAAGCCTATTTGATACAGTGGCAGCGACTGAAGCCGGATAAGTTCTCCGGTGCCTGCGAGCCGTGGGACGCCCAGTCCTGGCTCAAAACAGTGGAAAGCACTGTAGAACTTCTTGACTGGCCGGAACATGAGAAGGTCAAGTGTGTCTCGTTCTGCCTCTCCGGCGATGCTCGGATGTGGTGGGAACGGGTGAAGGCCAGAAGACCAGTGGACCAGATGAAATGGAAGGATTTTGAGTCTGAATTTCTGGAGGAGTTCTTTCATATGAGGGTGACCAACCGACATTTCGATGAGTTCACCGAATTCCGACAAGGGAATCTCTCTGTCAATGAGGCCGTCCAGAAATTTAACCGACTGGCACGATTGTGTCCTGAGTTGGTTAGTACTGAAAGGGAAAGGGTCAGATTAATGCTAAGAATGCTTAGGCCTGACATTGCTCTGAGTGTAGCTGGCGGCGTTCATAGGCCACAGACTGCAGAAGAGCTAGTCAGTGGTGCCTTGAATGCTGAGCACTATCTGAAGAATATCAGCCAGCAGAAGTAGGCCCCAGTCAGTACACAGAATCAGAGTCAGTCAGGAAATCAAAAGACTCAGAACACCAACCCCCACTGGAAGAAGAACCACAATGGGAAAAGAAGGCCATGGAACAAGTCTAATGGTGATCAGAAAGGCAAGAAGCCTAAGCACCCTCCTTGTGCCACCTGTGGGAAGATGCACCTTGGGGCATGCTATTGGGATGCCAAGAGATGTTATACTTGCGGGAAGGAAGGACACTTTGCCAGAGAGTGTCCTACTGCCGCTAAGGCACCTCAGCAGCAGTATATTCAGCACAAAGGTGCTCCTCCCCAGCTTCACCATATGCAGGCTGCGATTGATGGTACTCCTATTTATCAGGGGCGGTTAGAAGCCCCGCCTGCTACAACAGACGCCCGGGTTTTCTCGCTTACAAAGGAAGACGTGGCGACTGCCTCTACCGTTGTCACAGGTCAGATAATTATTTACAGTCATCCTGCTACTGCATTATTTGACACTGGAGCAACGCATTCCTTTATTTCTATGCTATATGCCACGAGATATGAGATGCCACTGCAAGAACTAGATTGCAAGTTTCTAACTACATTGCCCTCGGGAGAGGTGATGCCCTCTACCCAAATGCTACGTGCCGCACCAATCAGAGTTGCAGATAGGGAACTCTACTGCGATCTGATAGTGCTTGCTATGTCAGATTATGACGTAATATTGGGCATGGATTTCTTAAATAAATACGGCGCTTCAATCGAGTGCCGTAAACGAAGAGTTATCTTCCGACCCGAGACGGGAATTCTCTTTGAATTTATCGGCGAGCCGAAGAAGAAGACTGGCAAATTCTTATCGGCTCTGAAGGCAAGAAAAATGTTAGAGAATGGATGTTCTGGATTTCTAGCTCATGTGGTTGATACTCGTCCTAGAGAGGACCCGAAGCTAGAAGACGTCGAAGTCGTATGCAACTATCCAGAGGTATTTCCTGACGACTTACCTGGGTTAGCACCTGAAAGAGATGTTGAATTTGCCATTGATTTGATTCCTGGTACTAACCCCATCTCGAAAGCACCATACCGAATGGCGCCGACTGAATTGAAGGAATTGCAAGAACAGCTACGAGAGCTTCTCGACAAGGGACTTATTCGCCCTAGTCATTCCCCCTGGGGAGCTCCCGTACTGTTCGTGAAGAAGAAGGATGGGTCGATGCGTATGTGTATCGACTATCGGGCATTAAACAATGTGACCATAAAGAACAGGTACCCTCTACCCAGGATAGATGATCTGTTGATCAGTTAAAGGGAGCTACGGTTTTCTCTAAGATCGATCTGAGGTCTGGTTATCATCAAGTCCGGGTGAAAAATGAGGACATACCCAAAACTGCTTTCCGGACGAGATACGGACATTATGAGTTCGTAGTGATGCCGTTTGGAGTTACTAATGCTCCGGCAATATTCATGGACCTTATGAATCGGATTTTCTCGGCATTTCTCGACAGATTTGTGATCGTCTTCATCGACGACATCCTTATCTATTCAAGGACTTCTGAAGAGCATGCAGAGCACCTGGGTATAGTATTACAGATTCTTCAGAAAGAACAACTGTATGCTAAATTTTCTAAATGTGAGTTCTGGCTGAATCAAGTGTCATTCTTGGGACATGTTATCTCCAAGGACGGAGTGATGGTCGACCCAATTAAAATTGAGGCCGTAAGTAACTGGTCCAGACCCAAGAATGCCAGTGAGGTCAGAAGTTTTCTGGGGTTAGCAGGTTACTACAGAAAATTCGTAGAGAATTTCTCTCGGATTGCAGCCCCTATGACAGCTCTTACAAAGAAAGATAAGAAATATACCTGGACCGAGGAATGTGAGAAGAGTTTCTCTGAACTGAAAAGGAGACTGACTAGCGCTCCTATATTGACTCTTCCGGAAAATGATACGGGTTTCGATATGTACAGCGACGCATCCAAACTGGGACTCAGAGCTGTACTTATGCAAAATGGGAAGGTAATTGCCTATGCCTCTAGGCAACTGAAGGAACATGAAAAGAATTATCCTACCCATGATTTGGAATTAGCAGCGGTGGTCTTTGCGCTGAAAACATGGAGGCATTATTTATATGGCACTCAGTGCAAGGTCTTTACTGATCACCAGAGTCTGCGGTATTTCTTTAGCCAGAAAGACCTGAATATGCGACAACGCCGATGGCTCGAGTTGGTCAAGGACTACGACTGTGAGATCTTGTACCATCCGGGAAAAGCCAACAAGGTAGCTGATGCTCTCAGTAGAAAATCATGTGCTACTTTAATATCTTTGTCGGCTTTGTCACAAACCTTAGGGAAAGAGATTATGGATTTCGGAATCGAGATTATATCGGGACAGCTTTCTACTCTACAGATTGCGCCAACATTAATTGATGGTATTCTGGAGAAGCAGAATCTTGATCCGAGTTTTCGGAGAATCAAGCAAGAATTCTTGAAGGCAAGGACGAGGGATTCCGGATTTCCGATAGTGGAGTTTATATCTCCGGGATCGATTATGCGTTCCCGACGACTCCGACTTACGGATGAGGATACTCGAAGAAGCTCACGGAACACCTTATGCGATGCATCCTGGGTCTACCAAGATGTATCAAGATCTGAAGGGCAAATTTTGGTGGTCCGGCATGAAGAAAGATGTAGCCCATTATATTAGCATGTGTTTGACCTGCCAGAGGGTCAAAGCAGAACACCAGAGACCTGGGGGAGTTCTGCAGCCTCTACCTATTCCCGAGTGGAAATGGGAGGACATATCTATGGATTTCATATCTGGGCTGCCTCGGACTACGAATGGATATGATAGTATATGGGTGATTGTGGACCGGCTGACCAAGTCCGCGCATTTTCTGGCTATCAGAATGACTTATTCAGTTGAGCAGTTGGCTCAACTGTACGTCAAGGAGATTGTCCGACTACACGGGGTTCCCAAGACCATCGTCTCTGACCGAGATGGTCGATTTACTTCTGATTTTTGGGGACACGTGCAGAAGGCCCTTGGCACGAAGCTGAAGTTCAGTACAGCCTTCCACCCCCAGACGACGGGCAGACTGAACGAGTAAACCAGATACTAGAAGATATGTTGCGAGCTTGCGCCTTGGACTTCAAGGGAAGCTGGTGTCGATACCTGAGCCTGGCAGAGTTTGCTTACAACAACAGTTATCAGGCTACTATCGGGATGCACCGTACGAAGCATTGTACGGAAGAAAATGCAGATCTCCTTTATGTTGGCATGAGAGTGGTGAAAAGAGGGAGATGGGACTCCAGACCGATATTATTGATGAGACCACTCAGGCCATAAAGAATATCCGCCAGAGGATAGAGACTGCTCAGAGTCGGCAAAAGAGCTACGCTGATAAGCGACGCAGACCGCTGAGTTCGAGGTTGGGGATTCGGTGTTCTTGAAGGTAGCCCCTATGAAAGGGGTGATGAGATTCGGAAAGAAGGGGAAACTGAGTCCGCGATACGTGGGACCCTATCAGATTTTGAGACGAGTAGGCAAGGTGGCCTACGAGCTGGAGCTACCGCCAGAAATGGCGGCTATCCACAACGTCTTCCATGTGTCGATGCTCAAGAAGTGTATCCCTGATGCGAGTCAAATGATAGAACCCCCACCAGTGCAAGAACAAGAGAGTCTTAGTTCCGAACGCCGACCGATCCAGATCCTCGATCGGGAAGTTAAAAGACTAAGGAACAAGGAAATATCCTTAGTAAAGGTTCTGTGGCGGAACGAGCAGTTCGAAGAAGCCACCTGGGAACAGGAAGATACGATGCGATCAAAGTATCCGGAACTATTTTAAAGTTCGGGACGAACTTTCTATAAGAGGGGGAGGATTGTAACACCCCAAATTTGTCAATGTAAAATCATGACAATGTATGAAAATGGTTATAATAAAATGATATGAATTTCATGCAATCACATGCCAGGAAATGTTATGAATGCATGAAATATTATATTCATGAAATATTATTATCATGAAATATTAGCATGAAATATTATATTCATGAATATGGAATATTAAAAATATTATGAAATAATATTTTTGGAATATTATGAAATATTCTGAATTCATAAAATAATATTCATATTATGAAATTTCATGATGGGCTTGGTTTATTGGGCTTGGAAATGAATGGTGCTAAAAAGAAAGTGCAAAGTGGAGGAAGCAAGGATTGAACCTTGGACCTCCTAGTTGCACTCACCATGTCATAACCAATGAACCAAGCAATATTTCATGTAGAAGGAGAAAGGAACATGCTTGTTAAGTGTGTAAGAGTGAAGAGACATGCTTCTTCACAAGAGGTGTATAAATAGGATTAAGAGAAGGAAGTTAGAGGAAGTTACTTCATTTTTCTTCCTCCTTTCTTCTTCTTGCCGAGCCTAGCCCTCTTCCCTTTGCCATTTTCGAAACCAACATCCAAGGGTTCTAACCCTAGGGCAATTGCAAGGAAGGGAAGCCAAGTGTCTTTGCCTTCTACCAAGACCAAGGAATACTAGGGAGAAGTTTTGGAAGAAAAGGATCTTCGCATACCCTCCAAGTGTAGGGTACCCTACGATTTAAAGAAGGTTAAAATCCAGCGCTAGGATGTAAGTATCCTCTCGCCTGTGGCATAATTGTTATCGAATGTATGTTAGATTCATTCTTTTGAAAAATCACAAGAACTTCCCTAGTGGAAGTTTCGGCCAACTCATGTAAGGGGTCCAAGAGAAGGTTTTGATCCAACTTTGATGCATGGGAAGACCTTAAGACTTAGGGTATACATGTAGATGGATTTTCTTCATGGTGTCAAGAACAAAAAAACTAGGGTTTTGTCCTTTAAGGGGTTTCGGCCACACCCTAAGGAATGAGTGAGGGAATTTTTCAATACATGAAAACAACCCTTAAGACCTAGGGTATACTCATATGTGATGTTTCCAAATTTTTGGAAGGACAAAATTAGGGTTTGACACCCTACAAGGTTTCGGCCAAACCCTTGTAATTTAGGGTTAGTGGATGCTAACCCCACTTGAGGCTTAAACCATGGTTCAATTGTTAGCATGAAGTGTACTTGAGGTGTTTGTAGAAATGCTTGAATGAATGCTTTAATTGGATGAAAAAAAAAAAGAAATTCCCTTACATGTGACTTTCGGCCAACCCTAGTCCTAGGGTTGGGAAGTACTTGATGAAATCACGAAGCATGCTATTAATTATATGATATGAGTATAATGTATGTGACCTATCTTGTTAGGTATAAAAGCATGCCTTATAGCCCATGGGGCACCTTGATGATATGAACATGATGTGGTTGATAATATGCTTAAAAGGGATACTCTATTGAAACTGGGATCAAGAGCACCCGAATGCGTGGTGTGTCCCTAGGGGATCAAGAGCACCCGAATGTGTGGTGTGTCCCTTGAGAAGTGATTAAAGAGTACCTTTAGGCATATACATATATGAGTAATTGCATGATAAATTACTTTACTTTGAAAGTTGTGTACCCGACTCGGAAGGGGGTCGTTAAACAAATCCAATGAGCATGTTAAGGTCATGGCATTGGTAGGACGGAAGGGTCCTGCTCTAATTAGATTGGTGGCTCGCTACCCCAATTTATTAGGGAACGCGCATGATGTGGTGGTACGACAACTGGGCCCTAGATGATGATGATATGATATTTTGAAGTACTTACCATTATGGAACTTTTTGAAAAACATATTTTCTCATCATGTGATCTTGTTCCGTAAAGTACTTAGAGATAAATTGATGTGATGTTTATGATGCTTTGATGAGATGCTTATGATGCTGATAATTCTATCTGACTTCTGTGTACATGATATGATGTATTGATGTGGATTTTGCGAGTAGGCCCGGATTCTTACTAAGCATGTTTTGCTTACTAGTTCCTGTTATTTTTCTTATGCTGCAGATAGCGGTAAGAAATACTCGAACTAAAGGAAGAGGCAGAGGGAAGGTTGGAGGATGTGTGTGGTGATGGCTCGGGAAAGAACAAAGATTCTATCTACCTTGTTTTGTCTAGAATCTAAACTGCTTCCCATAATTACTATTGAAATTGTATTGCTATACTCTGAATGGATGATGATCATGACTACTCTACTGTGATTGAGTTAGTGGTATGGAACCTGTAGTATGCTAGATAATACTATCATTAATGTTTAAATATTGTAGAATGCATGCTAAGGAAAATACTAGGTAATTACTATTTTCTGTTCTTATGAATGTTTCCTTTGCATGTATCTAGGACTAGATAACTTTTGCTATATTCCTATGTTGTATCTTGTTCAAACCATGTTTGTTCCATGCTTTAGTGTGTTACATGATCTTCCTATTAGGTTGTACATGCATGTAGATATAAAAGAAAAGAAAAACCATGCTTGGTAAATTAGTCTTCAATAGGCATGTCTACTACATTTCTTTTATTGTATTGTTTCATTTGGATATACATGCTACACATGATTGTATAATATGAATGTATGGACCCGTAACCCCGCCTTAAGGGTAGATATAAGGACG
>JAGFNQ010004544.1:163403-197710 GCA_024364735.1 Boesenbergia rotunda
AATCAAAAGACTCAGAACACCAACCCCCACTGGAAGAAGAACCACAACGGGAAAAGAAGGCCATGGAACAAGTCTAATGGTGATCCAAAGGCAAGAAGCCTAAGCACCCTCCTTGTGCCACCTGTGGAAGATGCACCTTGGGACATGCTTATGGGTGCCAAGAGATGTTATACTTGCGGGAAGGAAGGACACTTTGCCAGAGAGTGTCCTACTGCCGCTAAGGCACCTCAGCAGCAATATATTCAGCACAAAGGTGCTCCTCCCCAGCTTCACCATATGCAGGCTGCGATTGATGGTACTCCTATTTATCAGGGGCGGTTAGAAGCCCCCGCCTGCTACAACGGACGCCCGGGTTTTCTCGCTTACAAAGGAAGACGTGGCGACTGCCTCTACCGGTTGTCACAGGTCAGATAATTATTTACAGTCATCCTGCTACTGCATTATTTGACACTGGAGCAACGCATTCCTTTATTTCTATGCTATATGCCACGAGATATGATATGCCACTGCAAGAACTAGATTGCAAGTTTCTGACTACATTGCCCTCGGGAGAGGTGATGCCCTCTACCCAAATGCTGCGGGCCGCACCGATCAGCATCGCAGATAGGGAACTCTACTGCGATCTGATAGTGCTTGATATGACCGATTATGATATGATATTGGGCATGGATTTCTTAAATAAATACGGCGCTTCAATCGAGTGCCGTAAACGAAGGGTTATCTTCCGACCCGAGACGGGAATTCTCTTTGAATTTATCGGCGAGCCGAAGAAGAAGACTGGCAAATTCTTATCGGCTCTGAAGGCAAGAAAAATGTTAGAGAATGGATGTTCTGGATTTCTAGCTCATGTGGTTGATACTCGTCCTAGAGAGGACCCGAAGCTAGAAGACGTCGAAGTCGTATGCAACTATCCAGAGGTATTTCCTGATGACTTACCTGGGTTAGCACCTGAAAGAGATGTTGAATTTGCCATTGATTTGATTCCTGGTACTAACCCCATCTCGAAAGCACCATACCGAATGGCGCCGACTGAATTGAAAGAATTGCAAGGACAGCTACAAGAGCTACTCGACAAGGGACTTATTCGCCCTAGTCATTCCCCCTGGGGAGCTCCCGTACTGTTCGTCAAGAAGAAGGACGGGTCGATGCGTATGTGTATCGACTATCGGGCATTAAATAATGTGACCATAAAGAACAGGTACCCTCTGCCCAGGATAGATGACCTGTTCGATCAATTAAAGGGAGCTACGGTCTTCTCTAAGATCGATCTGAGGTCTGGTTATCACCAAGTCCGGGTGAAAAATGAGGACATACCCAAAACTGCTTTCCGGACGAGATACGGACATTACGAGTTCGTAGTGATGCCGTTTGGAGTTACTAATGCTCCGGCAATATTCATGGACCTTATGAATCGGATTTTCTCGGCATTTCTCGACAGATTTGTGATCGTCTTCATCGACGACATCCTTATTTATTCGAGGACTTCCGAAGAGCATGCGGAGCACCTGAGTATAGTATTACAGATTCTTCAGAAGGAACAACTGTATGCTAAATTTTCGAAATGTGAGTTCTGGCTGAACCAAGTGTCATTCTTGGGACATGTTATCTCCAAGGACGGAGTGATGGTCGACCCAATTAAAATTGAGGCCGTAAGTAACTGGTCCAGACCCAAGAATGCTAGTGAGGTCAGAAGTTTTCTGGGGTTAGCAGGATATTACAGAAAATTCATAGAGAATTTCTCTCGGATTGCAGCCCCTATGACAGCTCTTACAAAGAAGGATAAGAAATATACCTGGACCGAGGAATGTGAGAAGAGCTTCTCTGAACTGAAACGGAGGCTGACTAGCGCTCCTATATTGACTCTTCCCGAAAGTGATACAGGTTTCGATATGTACAACGACGCATCCAAACTGGGACTCGAAGCTGTACTTATGCAAAATGGGAAGGTAATTGCCTATGCCTCTAGGCAACTGAAGGAACATGAAAAGAATTATCCTACCCATGATTTGGAATTAGCAGGGGTGGTCTTTGCACTGAAAACATGGAGGCATTATTTGTATGGCACTCAGTGCAAGGTCTTTACTGATCACCAGAGTCTGCGGTATTTCTTCACCCAGAAAGACCTGAATATGCGACAACGCCGATGGCTCGAATTGGTCAAGGATTATGACTGTGAGATCCTGTACCATCCGGGAAAAGCCAACAAGGTAGCCGATGCTCTCAGTAGAAAATCATGTGCTACTTTAATATCCTTGTCGGCTTTGTCACAAACCTTAGGGAAAGAGATTATGGATTTCGGAATCGAGATAATATCGGGACGGCTTTCTACTCTACAGATTGCACCGACATTATTTGATGGTATTCTGGAGAAGCAGAATCTTGATCCGAGTCTTCGGAAAATCAGGCAGGAGGTTCTCGAAGGCAAGGACGAGGGATTCCGGATTTCCGAGAGCGGAGTTTTATATTTCCGGGATCGATTATGCGTTCCCGACGACTCCGACTTACGGATGAGGATACTCGAAGAAGCTCACGGAACGCCTTATGCGATGCATCCTGGGTCTACCAAGATGTATCAGGATCTGAAGAGCAAATTTTGGTGGTCCGGCATGAAGAAAGATGTAGCCCATTATATCAGCATGTGTTTGACCTGCCAGAGGGTCAAAGCAGAACACCAGAGACCTGGGGGAGTTCTGCAACCTCTACCTATTCCCGAGTGGAAATGGGAGGACATATCTATGGATTTCATATCCGGGCTGCCTCGGACTACGAATGGATATGATAGTATATGGGTTATTGTGGACCGACTGACCAAGTCCGCGCATTTTCTGGCTATCAGGATGACTTATTCAGTTGAGCAGCTGGCTCAACTGTACGTCAAGGAGATTGTCCGACTACACGGGGTTCCCAAGACCATCGTCTCTGACCGAGATGGTCGATTTACTTCTGATTTTTGGGGACACGTGCAGAAGGCCCTTGGCACGAAGCTGAAGTTCAGTACGACCTTTCACCCCCAGACTGACGGGCAGACTGAACGAGTAAACCAGATACTAGAAGATATGTTACGAGCTTGCACCTTGGACTTCAAGGGAAGCTGGTGTCGATACCTGAGCTTGGCAGAGTTTGCTTATAACAACAGTTATCAGGCTACTATCGGGATGGCACCGTACGAGGCATTATACGGCCGAAAATGCAGATCTCCTTTATACTGGTATGAGAGTGGTGAAAAGAGGGAGATGGGACTCCAGACCGATATTATTGATGAGACCACTCAGGCTATAAAGAATATCCGCCAGAGGATAGAGACTGCTCAGAGTCGGCAGAAGAGCTACGCCGATAAACGACGTCGACCACTTGAGTTCGAGGTTGGGGATTCGGTATTCTTGAAGGTAGCCCCTATGAAAGGGGTGATGAGATTCGGAAAGAAGGGGAAACTGAGTCCGCGATACGTGGGACCCTACCAGATTTTGAGACGAGTAGGCAAGGTGGCCTACGAACTAGAGCTACCGCCAGAAATGGCGGCTATCCACAACGTCTTCCATGTGTCGATGCTCAAGAAGTGTACCCCTGATGCGAGTCAAATGATAGAACCCCCACCAGTGCAAGAACAGGAGAGCCTGAGTTCCGAACGCCGCCCGATCCAGATCCTTGATTGGGAAGTTAAAAGGCTAAGGAACAAGGAAATACCCTTAGTGAAGGTTCTGTGGCGGAACAAGCAGTTCGAAGAAGCCACCTGGGAACAGGAAGATACGATGCGATCAAAGTATCCGGAACTATTTTAAAGTTCGGGACGAACTTTCTATAAGAGGGGGAGGATTGTAACACCCCAAATTTGTCAATGTAAAATCATGACAATGTATGAAAATGGTTATAATGCAATGATATAAATTTCATGCAATCACATGCTATGAAATGTCATGAATACATGAAATATTAGCATGAGATATTATATTCATGAAATATTATTATCATGAAATATTAGCATGAGATATTATATTCATGAAATATTATTATCATGAAATATTAGCATGAAAAATTATATTCATGAAATATTATTATGATGAAATATTAGCATGAAATATTATATTCATGAAATATTATTATCATGAAATATTATCATGAAATAGTATATGCATGAAATATTATTATCATGAAATATTATCATGAAATATTATATTCATGAAATATTATTATCATGAAATATTATCATGAAATATTAGATTCATGAAATATTATTAATAGTATGAAATTTCATGATGGGCTTGGCTTTGATATGAGTTAGTGCAAACTGTGATAAAAAGAAGAGCTAGAAAGGAGGAAGCAAGAATTGAACCTTGAACCTCCTAGTTGCACTCACCATGTCATAACCAATGAACCAAGCAATATTTCATGTAGAAGGAAAAGGGAACATGCTTGTTAAAAGCTAGGGAAGTGAAGAGACATGTCTTTTCATGAGAAAAGTATAAATAAGGGAAGTTGGAATAACTTCCTCTTCTTCTCTTCTTCTTCTTCCTTCTCCACCGAAACCACCTTCATCCTCTTCTCTTCTTCCATTTTTGAAAACCTCATTCAAGGGTTCTAACCCTAGGGCAATTGCAAGGAGGGAAGCCAAGTGTCTTTGCCTTCTACCAAGATCAAGGAGTCTTAGAGGAAAATTTGAAGAAAAAGGCTTTCACATACCCTTCAAGTGTAGGGTACCCTACGATTTAAAGAAGATTAAATTCCAGCGCTAGGATGTAAGTATCCTCTCGCCTGCAGTATAATGGTTTGTGCATGATTTCCTTGTGTTCTTGTTTGGAAAATGGGAGTTCTCCCTTATAAGACTTTCGGCCACCACCATGAAGTAGGGCTTGGTTACTTCTTATTGCATGAGGAGATTCCTAGAAACTTAGGGTATACATGTGGATGGATTTTTCTTCATGGTGTCAAGAACAAAACCTAGGTTTGTCCTTGTATAGGTTTCGGCCCCTTCCTAAAGGAGGGGTGTGGCAACTTTTCAATACATGAAATAACCCTTAAGACTTAGGGTATACTCATATGTGATATTTCCAAATTTTTGGAAGGACAAAATTAGGGTTTGGTACCCTACAAGGTTTCGGCCAACTCCTTGTAATTTAGGGTTAGTGGATGCTAACCCCACTTGAGGCTTAAACCATGGTTCAATTGTTAGCATGAAGTGTACTTGAGGTGTTTGTAGAAATGCTTGAATGAATGCTTGATTGGAAAACCAAATCCCTCACTTGCAACTTTCGGCCCCAACATGGAACCCTAGCTTAGGGAAGGTCAATTACCTCTAATGTAGGCCATGTTAATAGAATTCATGATAGGGATATATACGTGATGAAGGTATGCTTTAATTGGATGAAAAAAAAAGGAAATTCCCTTACATGTGACTTTCGGCCAACCCTAGTCCTAGGGTTGGGAAGTACTTAATGAAATCACGAAGCATGCTATTAATTATATGATATGTGTATAATGTATGTGACCTATCTTGTTAGGTATAAAAGCATGCCTTATAGCCCATGGGGCACTCTTATGACATGAGCATGATGTGGATGAGATGTGGTTGATAATATGCTTAAAAAAAAAAAGGATACTCTATTGAAACTGGGATCAAGAGCACCCGAATGCGTGGTGTGTCCCTAGGGGATCAAGAGCACCCGAATGTGTGGTGTGTCCCTTTGAGAAGTGATTAAGAGTACCCTTAGGCATATACATATATGAGTAATTGCATGATAAATTACTTTACTTTGAAAGTTGTGTACCCGACTCGGAAGGGGGTCGTTAAACAAATCCAATGTGCATGTTAACTGAAGGTCATGACATTGGTAGGACGGAAGGGTCCTGCTCTAATTAGATTGGTGGCTCGCTACCCCAATTTATTAGGGAACGCGCATGATGTGGTACTACAACTGGGCCCTAGAGGATGATATGTATTTTTAAGTACTTACCTTTATGGAACTTTTTGAAAAGCATATTTTTCCCATTATGTGATGATCTTGTTCTGTAAGTACTTAGAAATATTTGATGTGATGCTTATGATGCTTTGATGAGATGCTTAAGATGCTTATAATCTTGTTCTATCATGATTACTGAGTACATGATATGATGTATCGATATGGTTTTGCGAGTAGGCCCGGATTCTTACTAAGCATGTTTTGCTTACTAGTTCATGTTGTTTCTTATGCTGCAGATGGCGGTAAGAAATACTCGAACTAAGGAAGAGGCAGAGGGAAGGCTAGAGGATGTGTGTGGTGATGGCTCGGGAAAGGACGAAAGATTCTATCTACCTTATTTTGTCTAGAATCTAAACTGCTTCCAATGAAAGATTGAAATTGTATTGCTATACTCTGAATGCGTGATGATCATGACTACTCTACTGTGATTAAGTTAGGGATATGGAACCTATGTCATGCTAGATAATACTATCATTAATGTTTAAATTTTGTAGTATGCATGCTAAGTAAAATGCTAGATATTTACTAGTTCCTGTTTCTTATGAATGCCTCTTTTGCATGTATCTAAGACTAGATAACTCTTGCTATATTCTTACTTGAGATTCCATGCTATAGTGTGTTAAATGATCTTCCTATTAAGTTGTAAATGCATGTAGATATAAAAGAAACGAAAAAAAAACCTTGCTTGGTAAATTAGTCTTCAATAAGCATGCTTACTACATTTCTTGTATTGTAACTGTTTTGTTTGGATATACATGCCAAGATAATATAATGATATGTAAGTATGGACCCGTAACCCCGCCTTTAGGGTAGATATAAGGTCGGGCGTTACAAACGGACTCTGGAATCGATTGTAGAGAAACTAGAGATTCGTCTCAGGGAGGTGTCTCTTGAGGTTGAGCGCTTGCTTGATTTATAAGCTTGATGTGCTTCTGTCAAATTTTCTCATTTCTTCTTCTTTAGAATCACCCACAGTGATGACTTCATGAGAATGGTTGAAATCACATGGAAAATTGAGATGTAAAATCTCAATAGGCATACTCTCTAGGAAAGATCAATCACCAATATGCTGGGAACTGAAGATCTTAAAGGGAGATAAGCCAAAATGCGATAAGAGGTGGTCATCTAACAAACTCGGCATACGATAATGTTTATCCCTTAATTCATTGAATGCCATAGAAAAGGAACAACTTATGCGAGCTTTGTTGATATCTGGTAAGTTAGGAAGTTCAACAAGTCATGACCCATAGTTAAAATGGAAGAAAGTCAGAGTGGTGTAAAGAAAAATTCTTTCCATCCTTTTAGGGATGATGTCAGGTCAATTAAGAAGTTAGAGTTCTTGTGAGCCATGAAATGGAAGATGCCAGGTTCATTGAATTTGACATAGTAAAAATAGTAAAATGGTAGGGGAGTAAAAATAATCCGATGATACTAGAAAATCATTATAGTTCCCTCTAAGATCCTAAAGGAAATAGGAGTTATTTGTTCAGAGGGATTCATACAAAGGAAAGAATACTTAGGTATATGGGAGGTACAAGAAGCCACATGCCTCTCACAAATTGGCCTACAAAGAAGGCAATGAAATCCAAAGGTGATTGGTGAGAGCGATGTGAAGAAGAGGGATACACTATAGGCATACCTCCTGCGAAATACTCTTGACTATAATGAACAAAAGGATGAGAAGACATAAGGTACTCTCTACTGTTTCATACCAAGGGCAAAGTGAGATGGAAAGATTTTTTATTCAAGGATGGGAAGAAGAAATAGTCATAGCAACTCAATAATCACGAATGAAGAAGAAGTACTTACTAAAATGGGAATGCGAGAATCAACAAGAAATGGAATAACAGACGGTGAAGAATACAAACGCAAGGAAGACAAGGTGGTTTTTAGGGTTAGAGAAGATTAAATGATGACAAATAAGAAAGTGGTAGAAAACACTCGATATCAGTAAGAAAAATCCTTTTATCAAAAAGGCATGAGTTCCTAGACAAATCAATGGAGGAGATGAGGGATTTCCTTTTATTGGTTAGCATAGTGATTAAGTGAGCTCAAAATTCATTCATAATCCATAATCATAGCTCTTATGAGGGTAAATGATTTAGAGATCCACATCTTTGGTCGGGACAAAGGTACAGAGATGCCTATGTTAGTAGGAGCCCTAGAGCCAATTATGTGATGATTGACTAGGGACTTTTGTATCATGTTCTATCATTAATAAATGCATGTTGGTTATTATACTTACTTTATACTTGTGCCAAATAACTAAGTATAATAATGTCCATGGGTAGTAGGTGTTGGTGCAGTTTGCACTAACGGTCAAACTCGGGTTTTGATGTATGACAAAGTGGTTAAAGTTAGGGTTGTTGGTGTTTAACCTCTTTACTAAGTGTGCAGGGTTGAAAGACTTAGGACCAGACACCAGGCTGAAGTCCAGGATGGTTGAGTCCTGGCGGGAAGTCCAGTTGGGTCCGCGGGACCTGACAACTGGCTGAAGACCAAGTTGGTTGAGACTTGGCAGGAAGACCAAGGTGGTTGAGCCTTGGCAGGAAGTCCTGGTGGGTCAAGAAGTCAAGTAGAGCTGCACAAGGTAAGTGAGGTAAGTCACTGGAGGAGCGAACCAGTGAGGACGCGTTCCCCTTGAGGGAACATTAGGCGTCGGTTCGACCTAGGGCTCCATTTTGGAGACCCAAAGTCAGAACCAAGACAGCCAAGGCTGTGTAAATTAACTTATTAATTGCTGTTTTGGACTAACCCTGGATGTAGGACCGAAGGACTGTGTTTCTGCAGCTCAGAGAGCCTCAAAGGAGTGAGGCAGTAACTGAGCAGGGCGCCCCGGATGTTTCGGGCGCCCCAGAGTCAACCCAAGTCAGCAGACCAAGAAAAAGCCTCGACAGCCGCGCGCTCCGGGCGCCCCGCGTGTCGCGGGCGCCCCCAGTGCCACCTCACTGCCAGCTGCCGAAGCTCGCCCTCGCGAAGCCAAGGAGATGAGGCTTTGACCGGTCAATCCGGGCGCCCTGCGCCCTCCGGGCGCCCCGGTCAAAGCAGATCCCGAAGATGAAGAGATCAGGCTTGACCGAAGGGTGCAACGGATCGAACGCCACGTGGGGGGCGCCCCGAGCATCCCGGGCGCCCCCAGCCCTATATAAAGGGCCCTCGACCCTCTTCTTCAGTACAACAATTCTTTCAACGCTTCAAAGTTCTTCTACGCTCGCGCCTTGCTCCGGAAACGCTTCACCTCGAGCCGACGACGTCCCGCTGCCCCGAAAGAGTCGACCTACTCCGGACGTCGGTAAAAAGAAGAATATTTTTTTAATACTTTATTGCACTTAATTACTTGAAAGTGTGGGGTTGTCACACTTTCAATTCCTTTGTACTCGCCTACTCTATCGGTGTTTACCGGTAGAGAGTTTTAGTGGATTGCCCAACGGAAAGGTCCGAGGGACCTGGGCCTTCGAGTAGGAGTCGCCGAAGGCTCCGAACGAAGTAAAAATCGTTCGTGTTTGTGTGTTCGTTTTTCGTTTCTTTCATTTCCGCTGTGCACGTTTTTTTAAAGCACTCTGATTTAAATTTAAAAGTCACGTGATTCACCCCCCCTCTCACGTGCATCGATCCTACAAGTGGTATCAGAGCCTGGTACGCTCTGTATCGGTGCAACCACCATAAGAGCCGGGGGAAATCCAGTTTTTTTTTGTTTTGGTTTTTCGCTACACTTGATCTAAATTAGGTATTGTTGCTTAGATTTGGATTATTTTTTCCGTTCGTTTGATTTTACTCGAATTTGGTGCAACACCATTTCGAGTCACTCTTTCTCTCTCTTCTCCTTTTCGTACCACACTACTAATCCAAGACCTAGTCTTGGGACAAGTTTTTGTGTAGTCTATTTCAGATGGCTCAAGGTGAAGGCTATAGCACTGCTCGCCCTCCCCTCTTTAATGGGGAAGACTTTCCCTACTGGAAGAGAAGGATGGAGGTTTATCTGAAGACCGACATGGATCAATGGTTCGCGGTGCAATCTGGCTACGAACCACCAATGGACGAGGGAAACAATGCACCACTGAAGCCTGATAGATGGAACCTTGATATGAAGAGAAAGGCCCAGACTGAGTACAAGGCGCAGAACACCCTCCAGTGTGGACTAACAAAAAAGGAATTGAACCGTATCGGCCCAACTGAATCTGCCAACGAGCTCTGGGACAAACTAATTGAACTACATGAAGGCACCTCTGATGCCAAGGTAACAAAAAGGGATTTACTTTTAAATAAGTTATTTAATATAAAAATGCAGGAAGGAGAATCTGCAAGCCAACTCCACGCCCGGATCAAGGACATACTAAATGGACTCCACCTAATCGGGCACAAACAAGAAAACAGAGACATCATAAGGTATGCTTTAAATGCATTCCCTAGAAATTCACTATGGGCATCTATTATAGATGCTTATAAAATTTCTAGGAACCTTTCTAAAATTAATTTAGATGAATTGTTTTGTGAATTAGAACTGCACGAACAGACTAACGCCAAGGCCGAGAAAGGATTTGCCTTATTTGCAGGTTCCTCAAAAGATGGCAAGTTAAACAAGAAAATTCAAGAATTAAAAGAAGAGTCAGACTCAGACTCAGATGATGAGGAACAAATGGTCAACCTAGTAAGAAAGGTCTTCGCCAAAAAGAAAAACCAGTTCTCAAGAAAGGACCTCCAGAGGATAATGAAGCCTACCAGTAATGAAGACAAAAGTAAAATAACCTGTTTTGGTTGCAACAGAAAAGGACACTTCAAACACGAATGCCCCTACAAAAAGGAGAATCAACCCAAGAAGAATAAGAAGAAGAAGGCTCTTCAAGCCACTTGGGACGACAGCACAGACGACTCCGACGATGAACCACCAAGGAACTCAAACTATCTCGCACTAATGGCAACCGGACCCGGGTCAGACTCAGAGCACGACGAAGATTCTGAATACGAGTCGAGTCAAGAGATCGGACTCTTTTCGGACGACTCGACTAAGGTATATTTAGATTCAGTAAATGAAAAGTTCTTTAAAATTATTTCTGTTTTAAATAAAAAATTGCTTGAATCTGAATCTAGAAATGACCAGCTTCTTAAGGAAAATCAAGACCTTAAGGAGCAATTAATTAATACCAGAACATTAACTGAACAAACTCAAAATCAAAAATTAATTGAGCTTGAAACTGAAAACTCAACCCTAAAGGGCGAAGTCCTAAAACTTAAGGATCTACTAGCAACATTCACAACCCGATCCAAGAACCTTGACCTTATTCTTGGATCACAAAAGGGCATGTATAACAAATCTGGGATAGGATATAAATCGAGATCGTCCCAAAGATCCTTTATCTCCTTTATCCACCCCCGCAAAAATCAACGAAAAGCATGGGTTCCGAAAGCTTATCTAACAAAGCAAGTAGGTCAGAATCAATTTTATGTCCCAAAAAGGGACATCCATTACATTGACCCTAGACACCCAGTCTACAATTTAGGGGGAGGCTCCAAACTAGTTGGCACCTTAAAATCAGCCGCTGCCCAGGTGGGCACTTAGGACTAGCTTCAAAGTTAATTTGACTCTTGTACTATTTAGTAACAGGGTTTTCAATGAGTAAGTTAAAAGTCCAACTTCTTTAAACGGCTTTGCCTAGAAAATGGTTGTTGCTCCAATAAGGCTTCGGCCAAAGAAGGCCACTGTGCCTCGCCATGGCCTGGAAGCCAATTATTGAAATGTACTTTTAAATTACTACTTGTTAAACTTGAATCTAACACAAGATCAAGTTAACTTTTCTAAACAAAATCAAAATCATCTCACAAAATCATAGGACTCCCTTGATTGATGACTTAGACCGAGTGAGATGAATAAGGATAACCAAATTCAAATTATTGATTGATAACTCAACTTTCAAAAATTCAAATTAAAATTAAAATTAAAATTAAAATTAAAATTAAAATTCAAATTATAATTAAAATTAAAATTAAAATTAAAATTAAAATTAAAATTAAAATTAAAATTAAAATTAAAATTAAAATTAAAATTAAAATTAAAATTAAAATTCAAATTAAATTTAAAATTAAAATTAAAATTAAAATTAAAATTAAAATTAAAATTAAAATTAAAATTAAAATTAAAATTAAAATTAAAATTCAAATACAAATTAAATTCAAATTAAAATTAAAATTAAAATTAAAATTCAAAAAAAAATTAAAATTAAAAATCAAATTCAAGCTCATCTCACACAAACGATAGGATCCCTTTGATTGACAATATTAGACTGAGTGAGATGATTAGAGACAATAAAATTTGAAACTTGGGCATTTTAACCTAACCGTTACTTAATTAAATTTTAACCGATAAAATTTTACTTTCTTTTCACCAAATTAAATATTAATTAAAATTTTAATCGTATTTATAAATTTGAATCTTATTTAAATGTTAAAATTAAACTTTAAAATTCTTAATTAAATCATATTTTAACTTAATCTAAATCTTAATTTTTCACCTAATTAAATCCTTAATTAAAATTCATCTAATTAAATTTCAACATAAATTAAAAATTAACCTTAATTAAATTCTACTTTAACTTTAACTAAAATTTGCATAATCAAACTTTACTTAAATTAACTTTAATTAAATTAAAATTTAACGTTAATTAAATTTTATATAATTAAAAATCTAACTCTTTACATAATCAAATTTTAATCCTTAATTAATTAAACTTGAATCCTTAATAAACTTTAATCCTTAATCAACTTTAATCCTTAATTAATTAGAATTTCAATCTTTATTCAGACTCCAATGAATTAACCTTGAATCTTTAATTAAATCTTAACTAACTTTAATTTATTTAAAATTCGACCAAATTAAATTTTAACCCCTAAAATTTTACCTAATTGAACTTCAACCCTTTATTAAAACTTCATTTAAATACCTCTAACTTTAATCCCCAAATAACTAAAGCTTGTAATTAAAATTTTACCTTAATCTTAATTGAAATTCTTAATAATTTTAACCTTAATCTTAATTAAAATTCTTAATTAATTAAACCTTAACCTTAAGTTTAATTAAAAATCTTAATTATTTAAACTTTAATGGTATTAATTCTTAATTATTTTGATTTTGATCTTAATCTTAATCAAAATCAAACTTTAACTCTTAATTAAATCTTAATTTAATTTTACCAAAATTGAATCGTAATTATAATTAAACTTTAAATATTACTTCAATTAAAATCATAATTAAATTTTAAAACTTTAACTTAATTTTTAATGTTTAATTAAAATTTATCAACCCAACCAACCTTAACCAACTTAACTAAAAACTTTAATTAAACCAAACTTAAATATAATTAACCTAATTAAACTTTAATTAAACCAAACTTAAATCTAATGAATCCAAACCTAATTAAACCAAACCTAAAAGCAAACCCACACTAAAGGCTTAATTAAGCCTACACCTAATCCTTAATTAAACCAACTTAACCAAAAAAAAAAAAACTCTTTTGTTTCCTTTTCTGTTTCTGCTTGTTCTTTTACGAACTTACCCCTAAGGACTTATGGAGAATATCGAGTTGAGGGGGAGGGAAAATATTTCTATACATCTTTTTGGCAAATTCCTTATAACATATTTGAAAATAACTGTTTTAAAAATACTTTTTGCTTTAAAGTCTTTTTTATTCTTTCAATTATATTCTTTTCAAAACTTATTTTCAATTTTTGTGTGCTTTCAAAGATATTCTTATTATCATTTAAAAATAATAATAATAACTTTATTACTATTTTTTTGTTTCAAAATATTAAACAATCCTCTTGAAAATCTCTCTTCAAATACTTTTAAACTATTTTATTAAAATATGTGATTAAAAATAAAAATGCCCTATATCTAAACCTATTTTAAGAGATGCCATACATGTCTTATTTTTACTGTTTTGTTTGAAAAATATTAGGATTATGCTTATAAATAGTTCCTTGCAATTCCTATTTAGCATTGAAAAATCCGTATTTTTGGGTCTTGCAAATCTCCTTTTTCAAATTTTACTAATTTTCTTTGATAAACTATTTTCAAATTAACTTTAAAATAAAAACACTTATGTTTTTTGAAAATCCACTATTAGCTTGTTCTTATACTAGAAAGTATCAAAATATTTTGATTGATTTACTTCCAAAAATGATTCTTTTGAAATATTTTTATTTGTAGTTTGGATATCCCTAGGACATAATAGAATGTTTACCTTGAAATTGACAAGGAATTCTAAGGGCTTGTCAAGTTAAGGGGGAGTTCAAACTAACTTGGAAAATTAATTTTAAGAATAGTTTGATTAAGTCTATGATATTACTTTTAAAGTATAACTATTTTCAAAAGAATCTAAGGCATATTCTTGAAAAATTAGTTTTAAAAATTGAATAATGGTCTTGAAACTTTTAAAGCTTATTCTTAGAATATCTTCCTTCTTCTAAGTTAAAGCTCAGTAGCAAAGTTTCTTTTGGCTTTGAAAAATATGTATTATTTGGGAAATTTTTATATATTTTCTTTTAAAAAGATTGTCAAGCTTAACTTTGAAAATATTTCTAATTCATTTGAAAAATAATGTTGTTGAAAACTATGTGTTAGTTTTGAAAGCTAAGTTAATTGATTTAGGGGGAGTTCCTTTTTTCACTTAGGCTATTTATCTTACTTAATCTATTTTGCCTAAGTCTAGTTTTCCCTATCACTTAGCTTTGGATCCTACTCTCCGTAACTTAATATACGTATGTTTTTTTGATGAATGACAAAGGGGGAGAGTAGGGTTAAAGCTTAGAAAATTCTATTTGCTACTTAATTTTGCACCATGTACTTTCATGGTTATTTTTTATTTACTTGCATGTATCTGCTAGTTTTTTCTCTAACTTTAACCTAGGTTGTCATTACATCAAAAAGGGGGAGATTGTTGGTGCAGTTTGCACTAACGGTCAAACTCGGGTTTTGATGTATGACAAAGTGGTTAAAATTAGGGTTGTTGGTGTTTAACCTCTTTACTAAGTGTGCAGGGTTGAAAGACTTAGGACCAGACACCAGGCTGAAGTCCAGGATGGTTGAGTCCTGGCGGGAAGTCCAGTTGGGTCCGCGTGACCTGACAACTGGCTGAAGACCAAGTTGGTTGAGACTTGGCAGGAAGACCAAGGTGGTTGAGCCTTGGCAGGAAGTCCTGGTGGGTCAAGAAGTCAAGTAGAGCTGCACAAGGTAAGTGAGGTAAGTCACTGGAGGAGCGAACCAGTGAGGACGCGTTCCCCTTGAGGGAACATTAGGCGTCGGTTCGACCTAGGGCTCCATTTTGGAGACCCAAAGTCAGAACCAAGACAGCCAAGACTGTGTAAATTAACTTATTAATTGCTGTTTTGGACTAACCCTGGATGTAGGACCGAAGGACTGTGTTTCTGCAGCTCAGAGAGCCTCAAAGGAGTGAGGCAGTAACTGAGCAGGGCGCCCCGGATGTTTCGGGCGCCCCAGAGTCAACCCAAGTCAGCAGACCAAGAAAAAGCCTCGACAGCCGCGCGCTCCGGGCGCCCCGCGTGTCGCGGGCGCCCCCAGTGCCACCTCACTGCCAGCTGCCGAAGCTCGCCCTCGCGAAGCCAAGGAGATGAGGCTTTGACCGGTCAATCCGGGCGCCCCGCGCGCTCCGGGCGCCCCGGTCAAAGCAGATCCCGAAGATGAAGAGATCAGGCTTGACCGAAGGGTGCAACGGATCGAACGCCACGTGGGGGGCGCCCCGAGCATCCCGGGCGCCCCCAGCCCTATATAAAGGGCCCTCGACCCTCTTCTTCAGTACAACAATTCTTTCAACGCTTCAAAGTTCTTCTACGCTCGCGCCTTGCTCCGGAAACGCTTCACCTCGAGCCGACGACGTCCCGCTACCCCGAAAGAGTCGACCTACTCCGGACGTCGGTAAAAAGAAGAATATTTTTTTAATACTTTATTGCACTTAATTACTTGAAAGTGTGGGGTTGTCACACTTTCAATTCCTTTGTACTCGCCTACTCTATCGGTGTTTACCGGTAGAGAGTTTTAGTGGATTGCCCAACGGAAAGGTCCGAGGGACCTGGGCCTTCGAGTAGGAGTCGCCGAAGGCTCCGAACGAAGTAAAAATCGTTCGTGTTTGTGTGTTCGTTTTTCGTTTCTTTCATTTCCGCTGTGCACGTTTTTTTAAAGCACTCTGATTTAAATTTAAAAGTCACGTGATTCACCCCCCCTCTCACGTGCATCGATCCTACAGTAGGTTCTCATCTACATCATATCGATTCGTTGAATCGATAGTGAGATGATGTAGAGAACACTACACTAAATTATTCCTAGTCAAGCATTAATATTCAAGGACAATATTAATGCATGGAGATTAGCATGTAGGTCAATCGATGACTTGAGCTCACAAGTCATGGATATATGATATCAAGTTGACACATGAGTATACATTAGAGAATGTATACTGAATTGACTCGTCATGAGAAAGTTTCATAGATTGTCATATGAGTGTCATAAACTTTCTTATGTGACTATTAGTATGAATAGTCCTTAGACCTGAAGTCACTACGGTTCCCTATATGAGGAGTTATGTACTTTGGTATCGTCAAACGTCACCCATAACAGGGTGGACTATAAAGGTGATCACTGGGTATATAATGAATTATACGGAGGGATGAGAGTGATGTAGATGAGATCTATCCCTCCCATATGACGGGAGTGATATCTGTGGACCCCTTGATCGAGTAAGACTACTAAAACACATGACCATACTCAAATGAGTCAATATGAGATATTGAGCTCATTTATTTGAGTGAGTCTACTCGGGGATCAAAAAACATAAAGATTGATCGAGGATGACACGGTCTATGCCTCATTGGTCAATCTAGATATCAAGGATAGAAGGACAAGGTCATACATTATCATAGTCACGGAGGTTAAGTCGGATCTCGACTCTTCTTGTTACTTGGGTAGTAATGATGCATTGCTAGATGTCGCTCATTGCTTATGTGTCTAAAGCGGTTTAGGCGCATTGCCAACGTTACAAGAACCTATTGGGTCACACACTAAGGACACGATGCTTCGGGAGTTCGGGAGACCTGATCGGGAGCTCAGGTCAGGAGCTCGGGAGACTTGGTCGGGAGCTCGGGTCAAGAGCTTGGGAGACTTGGTTGAGAGCTCGGGTTGGGAACTCGGGAGACTTGGTCGAGAGCCCTGGTCGGGAGCTTGGGAGCCCTGGTCGAGAACTTATGAGATATTAATTCATTAAAGTGTTTAATGAAGGAAAGGGAAAAATCTCTCTTCATTGAATGAAGAGAAGTTGAAGAGTCACATGAGAAGATGTGCTCTTTATTGGTTTTAATGAAGGGAAGCTAAAAGGACAAAACCTCTTCATATTCATGGGATGAGTATAAAAGCGGAACTTGTCATTTGGATGAAGTAGTCACCTTTCCTTTCCTCTCTTCCTTCTCTTCTCCCTCTTGGCTGAAACCCTTTGGGGTTCTTGGTGCTTCCGCGAACTACCTCAAGTTGCTAGCACAACTAAGGTAGTTCTTCCCAAAGTTGAGAGATTGTATCCGTGTGGATGTGCATAGAGGCACGAACGTTTGAACGTGCAAGAGATCCGGCGGCACTTAGATGAGCGGGATAAACGTAAGGGCACGCTCCAAAGGTATACACTTTAGATAGATCTATTAGATAGATGAACTTCGTACGAGTTTTTCTTCCGCATGGATCGCTCGAGGGATCTTGTTTCCGTTGCGTTTTTGTGTTTATGTCGCCGGGAGATCCCAACAGCTTATTGCTCAGGCTAGTTCCTTAATATGTTAGGGTGCCCATATGGATATATTCATTGATCGGATTATCTTTTAAAAACATCTGTATCACTTGTATTATATCCCTGCATTGCTTGGATGATATATCAACAAGCATGGTATGGAGAAATCATTCTGGCAAGATAACGAGGATGATCACAATGAAGCATGGTAAGATCTAAACCTTCAAAAATGCTCAGAATATGGGCAACACTAGGAAAAATTATTACGAATATATACATGAGTACAACGTGGCAAGGATATTACTGAGCCCTTCGGGCAAGAAGACTTAAAATGAGAAGAAAAATACTCATTAATCCTTGATTACAGGATAAGTAGTGATCTACAAGAGATACATCTTTGTAAAAATTTATGATGGAACTAATGAAAGGCTTCATGGGAAAATGTTCAGAGATAATTTTTCTTTTATGACTCTCGACTGGTCCTATGGTTAATGGCATCTTCTAGTGTCATCTTGGTCTTATGGAAGCATTGCCCCAGTAAATCAAAATTTTCTTTCATTACTCTCTCCCATGAAGGGAAGCATTCAGTTCGCTCTGTCTCTGCTCTGGTTGTTGTGTTAAGATCCTACTATTACATCCAAAGACGGAAAGAAAATCATAAAAGGATTGGTAAAACCTAAGTTCAAAAACTGATCTCTATTATGCATGGGAGAGAATTGAGGCATGCAATAAATAAAATTTTGCTAACAATGTTTTCTCCCTCTGCAATGCTTCTTCCAAGGCAGTAACCGCTTGAGAATACAGCTTTTCTAAGGCATCCGCTTTGGTCATTGTTAAGCAGAGTTAAGAATCCCGGTCAGAAAGATGGTTAGGATGAGAGGATGGATTTGGAACATTGCTTATCCCTGTAGGAATCAGAGTTCCTCCTGCCATATCCTATATAATCAAGAAAATATTGACTACATGAGATAAGAAAAAAATTAATTTTTAAGAAATCTCTGTCTTACAAGCACGGGAGAACCGTGAAAACTCTGGGATGTTGAGAAAGGAATTGGGGAGTCAAACGAGTCTTCATTCCCAACATTAGAGGAACCTTCGAATATTTGGAAGGGGGAGGAGTGAGTTTTGGGAGAGGAATGTCGGGGATGTGACATGATCCTCATAGAATGTCACTACAGCATTAGGGATGGTTGATGAGATTTCGTCCCGATCTTCTTTAAGGAAGATGGGGCCCCTACAATTGGCCACTCCCTTGGTGAAAATACACTAGGCAATTAAGCTATTGGGGGTGAATGTTTTGAATTTGATTGTTTCATCTCTTGATCGTTGCACAGTCGCAACAAGTAAGAAAGGAGTAAAAAGGATGAAAGATCACACGCACACAGATTATGCGAAGTCAGAAAGGATAAATGATGATTTTATAGCTTAAGTCACTAATAAGTGAAGGAGGGATACCCAAAGTCTCAACTCTTTGAAATTTAAAATCAGTGATTCATAAAGGCGGGAATATCAAAGGTTTCAACCTTTCGAGAATCATGAAAGAGTAAGAATGGAAGTGAGAAACTCGAGTGAGAGGGATAATGTTATTTAAGCATGGCAATTAGTTCAAACTCTCATATTAAGCAAGACATGCACATGAGATAGTTAAGTTATGTGAAATGCCAGATGAAACAACAAGGCTACTGAAATAGAATAAGTGATAATAGAGTTCACATACTACTATAATATACTAAAAGACACACAACAATAGGCAGAGAACAAAAGACACCAACATTCTAGCAAACAAATGCCCTAATTCAACAAAATATGACACAACACAAGTAGCTCCTACACAACCATGAGAGCCAATTAACGGATGATAGGAAGAGAGTGGCTTCTCTCTACTTGGTCCTTCAACGCATCCACTTGGTCTTGATGAGCCACTTGGTGTAGAGCGACATTTTTTTTTCAACTGAAATTCTTGTAAATCATCCAAGGCATGCGAATACTTATCCGTCGGGTCCATGAATTGTCTATTGCTCTTGATGCAAAATTTTGAAAGGGTATTGTTTATATTTTCTAGATCAGCGAAGACACACTAATAATCTTCGAGTAGGGGATGGGAGGAATCCATAACTAGGTCCTAAATAAAAAGAGAGAAATCAGAGGGAATATGGGTCAAATAAAGAAAAATAATGTTACCCTCTGAGGAGGAAGAGAATCCCATGAAGGCGCGGAGGAAGCAGAACTAGACATCTACAATGAATAGTTATGCAAATTAGAGTCACAGAGGCAAAGGAGGAATGAATGAGATAGGGGAAGGCAGGTGGAGTTTTATAGTGCTATGAAGCTTATGGAAGAAGAATCAGTAAAAGCAACATTACAGGTGAAAAAGGAAAGGTCATGCAAAATTAATGAGTAATGTCATACGTGCAAGATTCTAGAATTGGTTTGACAAACCCATGGGACTATGGTGCAGCAGAAGGGCGATTAGTTGTTATCTCAGACATCTACAATTCAATCTTCAACTACGACATATTTTACAAAAAATTTTCCTCCAAATGGACACGAACCCTAGGACGTAAGGCTTTTGGACCGTCCATTTCAAGCGCTTCCCGATTTACCCTGGAAACTAGTGACAAACTTCTATGGGGTCGGGCCGATCACTTGAGGTTCGATGTTACCCAACCTCATTAATCATTTTTAGAATAGATCTAACAAAACTAGTGTGTCGGCCCTCCCCACGCACTAGCCATAGCATGACCCTGGGACGGGTTGGCGGGGGCACTAGGGGTGAGCGAATCGCCTTTTATCACCTAGAATTGGTCTGACAAAAGATCTCATGATAGGTCTTATCGAAACTCACAAGGGATTCAAGTAACAAGTGATGGTGAAGGTATGAAGAAGAAACTATTCTAGCTCAGGTAATTCAACACTCCAATTACAACTACAGAATAAAGTATGTAGGACCAGTGTCGTCGATAGAGGGGAGGGGGGGGGGTGAATATCGACTGAAAATTTTCTTCGTAAAACTCGTCGGAAACTTCGATGTTCGTTCGTTTGTTCTAGTCAGCATTATTAGAATTATCTTCAGATTTATTAGAAAGATTCTTAAAAAAAGAGGTAATATTATCTAAAGAGGTATCTAAATTATTCTCAGCATTATCAGAATAATCTTCAGATTTATTATCTTCAAATCTTCATTATTATCTAAAGAGGTATCTAAATTATTCTCAGCATTATCAGAATTATCTTCAAATTTATTAGAAAGATTCTTTAAAAAACATTATCTTGAGAATTGTTAATATTATCAGTACTAATTTTCTCAGAATTTTCAGAAATATTATTAATGACAATTTTATCTTTATCCTCAGAATTATCAACAATATTATTCTTATCAGCATTATCAAATAAAATATTGGAATTAATTTTAAAAATTGTTGCATTGATATTAAAGATTAAAGAATTCATATATGATATTTTAGTATTATCAATATTTGGTAATTTGTCATTCAATAACTTAAGTTGATTATACAAAAGATCTAGTTTATCAGAAAAATTATCTAAATTATCAGACTTATTAGCATGCTTGTGAAACTGTGTAGGAATTGGAAAATAATTATTGTGAAAATTAAATTTCTGTACCTCCTTTCGCTTTGTTGTCCTGCTGATCTTCTAGTCGCATTTGAAGCATCTGATATGACTTTTGTCCCTCTGGACTCCTAGCGCTGGTACCTCCTTTGCTGCCGGTGGTGACGATTGAGTCTTACGAGTAGGACACTGGTTTTTATAATGTCCTCTCCCCTTGCACTTGAAACAAATTATATGAAATTTAAATACAGACATAATTGAAAAATACCTAATTCACCCTTGCTCCCCCCTCAACTCCTGGCGTGTTTTCTCTATCGACTGTTAATCCGGTGAAGAGCTACCAGACTCTGATACCACTTGTAGGACCGGTGCCGTCGATAGAGGGGGGTGAATATCGACTAAAACTTTTCTTCGTAAAACTCATCGGAAACTTCGATGTTCATTCGTTCATTCTAGTCAGAGAGTTAGTAGTACAGTGAAAAAATAAAGCAAATGAAAAATACAACACAAAAGACACACGGGTTTTTACTTGGTTCCCAACCATCCAGGGTCAGTACGTCCAAGGCCTAATCACGGGTAGCGCCCGCCCACTAATGGTCTCCTTTCCGGACTTTCTGAAGGTGGAGAAACCCGTCTTACAGTTCAAGTTTACAACCAAAGAATAAGTAACTTAAGTGCGTAAAATAAAACCAAACCAAAATGAAAGTCGACGATCCGGCCAATCTGGAAGTCTGAAGTGCAGCGCACTTCCTCCTGGAGCCTACTTGGTCGCAGAGCTTCATCTCTGATGCTTTTTCTTTGCTTAGAATGCTTAGAATGATGTTGCGAATGTTGTGTTGAGTTGAGGGGTCGAAGCCCCTTTTATAGCTTCATCTCGGGTGCCCTAGAGGCCTTTGAGGCGCCTCTATTCGGTCAAAAAATCATCCGGAATCGCGAAGTTCGTGATGCTGATAAGGCAGCCTGTCCAGGGCACCCTAGACCATCCGCAGCACCTGGAACCATCCAGGCGCCTGGCCTTTAGGGCGCCTGGAAGCATGGGGGCGCCTATATTCATTCAGGCGCCCTGAATGCTTCTTCCAGGTGCCATTTTCTCTACATTTGCTCATCTGTCTTGCCTCCAACTTCAGGTACCTGCAAGACAATCAAAGACAAGACAAATATGCAAATAATCTTATCCTTAAAGATTGGTTCTGACTTTGGATTTCATGCGACCGACGCCTAGTGTTCCCTTCCCAGGGAACGAACCCTCGCCTACTCCTCTCAGGAGAAGTTGCCAACCAACTCCTCCGGTTGGACTTTTGCCCGATCGTCTGGATCAGGACTTCGGTGCCCAGTCCACGACCAGGTCTTATTGCCCAACCCTCGGTTAGATCTTCGTGCCCAGTCCATGACTAGGACTTATTGCCCAATTCCACGAATCAGGACTTCGTGCCCAACCCTCGGTCAGGTCTTAGGTGCCCAGCCCTTGGCCATGACTTATAGCCCAATTCCATGAACTAGGACTTCGTGCCCAACCCTCGGTCAAATCTTAGGTGTCCAGCCCTCGACCATGACTTAGTGCCCAATTCCTCGAACCAGGACTTCGTGCCTAGGTTAACTAGGACTTTGCTTCACCTTGATAAAGACTTCTTTTGCTAGTCATATTAATCCTGACTAGACTTCTCTTCTGCCAAACATCAAGTCCTATTTGGCTTACTCCTTGATCTAACTGACCAACCCTGGGTTTTCTACTAAACATTAGATCCTGTTTAGCTAACCATTGTTCTAACCAATCAACCCTGGGTTCTGGTTGACTCTGCCAAACATCAGATCCTGTTTGACTAAACCTTTGTCAACCTGATCAATCTTGGGTTAACCCTACCAAACATAAGGTCCTGTTTGGTTTAACCCTTGATCACTTTGACTAACCCTTACCTTGTCTAACATATATTACTAACTTAAGTATATTGTTAAATATCGAAATGAAGGAAGACATCACTGATGCATCTTGCACCAACAAAGTATATTAAACATTATTGAATTACTCTATTTTTTTCATTTCTATACTCCCGAGCATCCATATAATAGCCTAAGTGTTAGGTAGTTAATACCTCTATGCTTTAATAAACGGCAATGCGCCTGGTACTATTTTTCTAATAGCTTTCGAGCTAACCTATGCTTTCGAGCATCCATATAACGGCCTAAGTGCCAGGTAGCTAATGTCTCTGGGCTTTAATAATGGTCAATGTTCCAAGTACTAATATTCTAACAGCTTCTAAGCTAACCAATGCTTCTGAGCATCCATATAACAGTCTAAGCGCCAGGTAGCTAATGCCTCCAGGCTTTAATAATGGCCAATGTGTTAGCGACTATTATTCTGTTAGATTTCAAGCCAACCTATAGTTCCGAACATCCATATAATAGCTTAAGTGCCAGGTAGCTAATGTCTTTGGGCTTTAATGACAACAAATATGCTAGGTAATATTTCTCAAATAGCTCTCGAGCTTACTTGATAATAACTTTTAGGTTATTACTCATCAATACTACTTTTTATCATCACACCAACTGTTCCGGAAACGAATGACGGGGATGGTGAGTCACCAAAGCACAACCCACGACGACGATGACGGGGAGAGGATGTTCATGCCCTGCGAGATTAACACGAGCGTTAAAAGGGATACACCAGAAGATATCCCGGTGGAGCCCTCTCCGATGATCAAGTCAGAACTCTAGCTTTTTCGGAGGACAACGAGGAATCAAATTACTATAATTTTGAAAAGCTTACCCCCTTTACCTGAATGCCGAGGTATCTTATATACCTGAGGTCTTTATCACATGTATCCCACGTTCTCCTCCACGTTCCTTAATCATCGGTTACTGTTGGGTCCGGGTGCATATTGACATGGATGTAGGTTCGTAATTTTAAAATTAATTACGTACAGTGGAAGGTTTAGCATAAATAATTTCTCAAATTATTTAACCACACATCTAAGCATGCAACTTTATCTTGTGTAGACATGATCATATATTTAAAATTTTTTGCAGAAACATAAACTAATTTACGTATTACCTCGCGTAACTTGAAGGAAGGGACGAGATCTAACCGTAAGCGTCCCTTGGAAGCTCCGCCTCTATTCGCGTCCACGCCGAGTATCTTCGAGATGACTTCGCAAAGCCACGAGTATCGTGTTTTCGAGAACTACTAGATTCTCCGAGAACGCGACAAGAAAACCAAGAGAGAAGTAATCACATCGGAAAAACTCACTACCATGGTTGGCCGGAATCACAATTCCGGCGAGAAGGAGGAAGATGACTTGCGCCCAATCCTAAGGTGATGATGGCCGGAGAGGAAGATCGTCCCAACGGAAGAACTTCATCGCCTCGGTGCTTCTCCTTGTGCTCACGGCAAGAAGAAGGGAGAAGAAGCTTGTGGCCGGCCAAGAGGAAGAAGGGAGGAGAGGGAGAGAGCCCAGGCAAGAATACTTCGATTGATTTCCAAGCCTTGCCTTGGGTCCTTTATATAGTGGCCTCTCAACCGCCAAGTCTCTTTTTTCTTATGGAATAAATTTTCTATGACATATTCCATCATGTCAAGTTTTATCATATTTTAATTCATGATAAAAACCGACCAAGTCTCCTTTTTTCTTATGGAATAAATTTTCTTATCATGGTAAATCAATCCTTGATTGATTTTATAAAATAAAATAAACCAATCCATGGTTCATTTTAATTTCCATGAAAAATAAACCAAACCTTGGTTTATTTTATAAAAATTTATATCATCCATAATTTTATAAAGCAAACCACACTTGGTTTATTTTATAAATTGAACCAAAAATTTGGTTCTCTCCCTTTGTTGTGGCCGACCAAGCAAAGAGGGTGGGCCAGCCCATCCAAGCCATGCCCCAATGAATTAAACTCATTTAATTCATCTATTAAGTCTTCAAAAGACTTAGCCATTTTACGCTTCCGATGCGTCTCTGAAAAATTCAGATTCGACTTATCGTTTGGCTCAACCAAACCTAATCTCTCTTGATTGAAAAATCTAATTTTCAACTCGTTTTAAATCCCTCGAATTACTCGTAGTGTGTGTGACTAAATAGGCTTTCGATTTATATTGGCCGTCTATAATTAATCAATTATAGAACGATCATGAGTGGCACCTAGTAGTACATCATGATCCCCAATTAATCGAAAGATCAACGGTTGACCTCAGAAACAATTCTGAAACCCTTCAGCAGCTATAATGAATCGTGCCCCATTCCCTTCACCATCTTATACCCACTTGGTTCAGGACATGGTCTATGTGTGTCAGTCCCCACTAGGCTGACTACGTCACACCTAGCCCAAGTAACGTTTTCTCATCCTACGGATTCTAATTACTCTCATGTATTTAAGAGATTCATACTCTGAACATGTCATGCTCTGGCCAGAGGCTTCGAGTAACAATCCGACGATAGGCCTCGGGTATACATCTCCTCGCAAGGAGTGGTGAATCCTTTGTAGGCTGTTCAAACATCTTCGGGCACTTCGGCTTATACCCAATCATCCTGGGTCCACCTGTAGCGGCCCGCCTTCTCCTGCCTTAGACGGATCGTTACTTCTGTCTACTTCTCGACTCTAATGCACGACTAAAAGAAATGCGGAAATCTTTTTTTTTTCTTTTTAATCTATCTAAGAATGATATTCTAATTTAAGTAGTCATGCATGATACCGTGTCACACTTTCCTTCTCAAAACTCGTAGTTGATACTTATTGATCAAGACTCACCCAACTTAAACTGCTCGTACCAGTCGACTGGTGACGTAGCAGTCGACTGGTACGCCTGTAATCAGAATTACAGGTTTTCGGCTCTTACTTCTTAAGTCCACCATTCATTCAGTTTCGAGCCATATCAAACTACGACACCATTTCTATACTCTATGTCAGTTTCCTAAACAATTTAGCCAATCAAACGAATCCATAAACTTAAAATTAGGACTTTTACGAGATTTAGCAAGTTATGGAAAACTATCAAAAACTTTAGTCTAGAGTTTGTACCAAACTTTGTTTCTAACCATTTAACCTCATCATGCAAGATTCTATAACATTGCTAAAGCATTATGGAATATGAATGCAACTTCTCTAGACATATTTAAGCAATAAAAACTTAATTCAAAAGGAAACTGTACTATCTTGGCACAAACATCTATTTCTCCAACAAAGTATCAATATTCTCAACTACTCACATTTCTACTCATCCAATGCAATCATGGGATATATATGCTAAAGGAAATGACATGGGATCTTTACTCTAAGAAATTTAGCATATAAAACTATCCAAACTCAATTACTCCATAATCTCCATAAAGCAAGAACTTGAAATTTGAATAAACTTAAACATTGCAATTCAAATAACTAAAATGTCTTGTCTCAAGGATCTCTCCATAATCAGCCACCACACACACTCTACTCAGCACCGCCTCGTCGTCTTCCTTCAAAATTGCTTGCCTTTACCTTTATCTGCAATAAGAGGAAATGCATCTATAAGCAAAAGCTTAGTAAGTACTATCTAGCTCACAAAAACTCGAAATGTGCAAACATGCTTCTAGATCAAACTGAACATCATATGAGATACTAATATGCTTGAAAGAAAACTACAAACATGTATAACTCAAAACATGCATACTCAAGCAATAAATAATCTCAATTTACTTTTCTTGGCTCAACTAGAAACTTTAGCTATTCTTTAACTTTTGAAAACTTTCTGAAACTTTAGAAAACTTTGCTAAAGCATATACTTGAATATAATAATCACTTGGATCCACTGAAGACGTAAGTACCATCTGATATGCGCGTTCCCTAAAAGGTTGGGGTAGCGAGCCACCAATCCTAATAGAGCAGACCTTGGTCTACCAGGGCCAAGACCTTGGAATTGGACACCTGGATTTCTTTAACGACGCCCTTGGACGCCGGGTACTGGCCTTAGAAAATAAAATAGCTTTTCTTACTTTTCTTTCTTATCTGTAAATGCCTTGGCATTTTCTGGAGCACCTTGCGTGCTAAAATCCCTAAGTCTTGACTTTTGGGGATTTCTTAAGGCCTTGGCCTTTTCTTTTCTTATCTTTATCTTCTCTTTTCTTTTCTCATAGCTTTCTTAGACCCTAAACTCATATAGGGTACATGAATAAACTTATACATAAGCATACAACAATTAATGAACTAAGATAACATGCAAAAACTTAAACAAAAAGGAAATAGCTCTTTTTAAAACTTTTAAAGGAAATTCTCGCGGAAAAACCGCCTCTTACTGCAGGTGAGCAGTACTTACATTGATATCTTGGACTTACAACCAAGATTGATGTCTAGAGCTCGGAAGAAACTTGAGATCTCAGAGAATTCTTCACGTCTACGCGTTCCTCTCGTCGCGGGGATCCCGAATATAGGATTATCTCTTGGAGAAGGGTCTCGGCCGGCCCTCCTTGGCCTTGATGTTGGTCGGCGTCGCCCAAGAGAGAAGAGGGAGTCGGCGTGAGGGTTTGGAGAGGAGAGAAATAAAACTTCTCTCTTTAATTGGCTATTTATACTTAAGGGTCGGATCAACCTAACTATCGCTTAAATACCCTTCTCTCCATCCGTTTCTGTGCTTGATACCCCTAGCCCAGCCGGTTGGGCGCTTGTGCTGTTTCGGTGTGGTCGCGGGTTCGAACCGCCCGCTGCACTTAACCGGTTTTTATTATTTTTCCATTTTCTTTTTCTTTTTCTTTTTCCAAAAATACCAAACGGACTCGGAAAATTCCATAAAAATACTCTAAAAATTCCTAAAAATATCTAGAATATTTCTAAACCATTTCTAAATAATTCTAAGGACTTTAAGAACTAAAAATGGAAATTTTGGGGCGTTACAATCCCCCATACCTTATAAAAAGTTCGTCCTCGAACTTAGAATAACTCTGGATATCGTTCTCTCATGCTGTCCTCACGTTCCCAAGTAGCCTCTTCATGCTTTTGATTCTGCCAGATGACCTTCACTAGTGGCACTTCTTTGTTTCTTAATCTTTTAACTGCTTTGTCCACTATCTGTGTCGGTCTGCTCTCATAACTAAGATCTTCTTGGATCTGTACTGACTGAGGCTGAATCACTTGGCTAGGGTCGTGAATACACTTCTTTAGCATAGAGACATGAAAGGTACTGTGGATAGCTGACATATCCTCTGGCAAGTCCAGCTCATAGGCTACTTTCCCAACTCTCTTTATAATCTTGTAGGGTCCTATGTAGCGAGGACTTAGCTTGCCCTTCTTGCCAAATCTCACCACTCCCTTCATGGGAGCGACCTTGAGAAATACTGAATCTCCAACTTGGAATTCAAGTGGCCTACGGCGTGTGTCAGCATAACTTTTCTGTCTACTCTGGGCAGTCTCAATCCTCTGGCGGATCGTCTGGATAGCCTGAGTGGTCTCATCTATAAGCTCAGTCTGGCTGTCTAGTCCTGACTCCATCTCTTTCTTCTCACCAGCTTCTTGCCAACATATGGGTGATCTACATTTCCTGCCATATAATGCCTCATAAGGTGCCATTTTGATAGTGGCCTGATAGCTATTGTTGTAGGCAAACTCAGCTAAGCATAGAAATTTGCACCAACTGCCTTTAAAGTCCAATGCACAAGCCCTGAGCATGTCTTCTAAAATCTGATTTACTCTCTCTGTTTGTCCATCTGTCTGGGGATGGAAAGCTGTGCTGAACTGAAGTCTGGTGCCTAGGGCGTCCTGAACACACTTCCAAAAATGGGAGGTGAATCGCCCATCTCTGTCAGACACGATCGACTTCGGAACTCCGTGAAGCCTGATCACTTCTTTCACGTACAGCTGTGCTAACTGCTCTACCGAATGCGATAACTTGATGGCTAGGAAGTGGGCAGACTTGGTCAACCTGTCCACTATCACCCAAATTGCATCGTGTCCATGGGTGGTTCTTGGAAGACCTGTGATAAAATCCATGGATATTTCTTCCCACTTCCACTCTGGAATGGGAAGTGGCTGTAGAACTCCTCCTGGTCTCTGGTGCTCTGCTTTGACTCTCTGGCAGGTCAAGCAGGTACTGATATATCTGGCCACGTCTCGCTTGAGTCCAGACCACCAGAATCCTTTCTTTAAATCTTGATACATCTTAGTAGAACCAGGATGCATAGAGTACGGGGTACTGTGGGCTTCTTCTAAAATATTCTTCCTTAGTTCCTCATCATTGGGGACGCAAAGGCGGTCTCCAAAATAGAGGATGCCACTATCTGATACTCGAAACTCTGAATTTTCTGCCTCTTGGATCCCCTGCTTGATCTTCTGGATCTCTGGGTCTTGATCTTGCTTTTCTTGTATATCTTTAAGCAGGGTTGACTCTAGGGTCAATGCAGAAAATTGCCCAACTATTACTTCGACTCCAAAATCTTTTATTTCTTTCTGAAGTGGTAGAGACAGTGATGATAGGGACATCAATGCTGCACAGGATTTTCTGCTCAGTGCATCTGCCACTTTATTAGCTTTACCTGGGTGGTAGAGGATTTCACAGTCATAATCTTTGACCAACTCTAGCCACCTGCGCTGCCTCATATTCAGGTCCTTCTGAGTGAAGAAGTACTTCAAACTCTGATGGTCTGTGAAGATCCTGCACTGCACTCCATACAGGTAGTGTCTCCAAAGCTTCAGTGCAAAAACCACAGCTGCTAGCTCAAGGTCGTGGGTAGGGTAATTCTTCTCATAGTCCTTGAGCTGTCTGGAGGCATATGCTATTACTTTACCATCTTGCATGAGGACAGCTCCAAGGCCCATCTTGGATGCATCACTGTAGATGTCAAAGGCCTTGTCACTCTCTGGAACAGTCAGGATGGGAGCACTGGTCAGTCTCTTCTTCAGCTCTAGAAAACTGTGCTCGCATTTATCTGACCATTCAAACTTCTTGTTCTTTCTGGTCAAGGCTGTGAGTGGAGAGGCTATCCTGGAAAAGTCCTCCACAAATTTTCTGTAATATCCTGCCAGGCCTAAGAAGCTTCTGATCTCACTGGCATTCTTGGGTCTACACCAGTTGCTGACTGCTTCTATCTTGGCTGGATCAACTTGAATGCCTTCTTTGGATACAATGTGACCTAGGAAAGTCACCTGATCTAGCCAAAACTCACACTTTGAGAATTTTGCATAAAGCTTCTCCTGCTGAAGGATCTGCAGCACTATCCTCAAGTGTGTAGCATGGTCCTCTGGAGTCTGTGAATATATGAGAATATCATCAATAAATACAATGACGAATTTATCGAGATACTCCCTGAAGATGTGGTTCATCAGCTCCATGAAGACTGCTGGAGCATTGGTTACTCCAAAAGGCATTACTACAAATTCGTAGTGGCCGTATCTTGTCCTGAAGGCCGTCCTGGGATGTCACTTTCTTTAACCTTTAGCTGATGATACCCAGAACGCAGATCTATCTTCGAGAACACTGTAGCCCCTTTGAGTTGATCAAATAAATCATCTATTCTAGGAAGGGGGTACTTGTTCTTGATGGTCACCTTGTTCAGAGCTCTGTAGTCTATGCACAGACGCATAGACCCATCCTTCTTCTTGACGAAAAGTACAGGAGCTCCCCAGGGTGAATGACTCGGGCGAATGAAGCCCTTGTCTAGTAGCTCCTGGAGTTGCTCTTGTAATTCCTTCAACTCTGCTGGAGACATACGATATGGGGCCTTCGAGACCGGACCGGTACCGGGCACTAGCTCGATCTCGAATTCCACTTCTCTGTTGGGAGGTAGTCCAGGTAATTCTTCTGGGAACACTTCTGGATATTCGCAGACTACCCGTACATCCTCCTGCTTGAGTTCTTTCTTTGCTTCTGAGTCCACTATGTGTGCAAGAAAACCAGCACACCCTTGCTCTAGCATCTGGTGGGCTGCCAAGGCTGAGAGAAATTTCTGAGTCTTCCTCCTTGGGGCTCCTTGAAACTCGAATGGTGGTTCTCCTTCTGGGCTGAAAACCACCTTCCTTCTACGGCAGTCCACTGAAGCGCTGTACTTACTGAGGAAATCCATGCCCAGTATGATGTCGAAGTCCTGCATCGCAAGGACTATCAGATCGACATATAGCTCTCGGTCTGAAATCTTGATTGGCACAGCCCGGAGCCTCTGGGTGGACTCCATGATTTCCCCTGAAGGGAGAGTTGTCAGGAATCTGGACTCCCAACTCTCTGTAGGCACCTGTAACTTACTAGCAAAAGGTACTGATACGAAAGAATGGGTCGCCCCAGTGTCAAACAGTGTAGTAGCTAAATGCTGAAAAATAACTATTTGACCTGTTACGACCGTGGAGGCGCTGGCAGCTTCTTCCTTCGTGAGGGAAAAGACTCTGGCATTGGTTGGAACTGGTGCTGCTTCCAACCTCCCTGACTGATCTGAGGTCCCTCCAGCATAGTAGGCATGTAATGTAACTGAGGCTGGCCTCCATACTGTACGGACTGCTGAGGAAGTACTTTGAACTTGTTTGGGCAGTCTCTGGATCTGTGTCCCTCTTGTCCACATGAATAGCATCCAGTTACACCCAAAAGGCATGTCCTGGATGGTTCCTCCCACACTTAGGACAAGGTGGATACCTAGCTTGCTTATTCTCTGGTTTTCCTTTCTGGCTGCCAGGCCACTGCTTCCTTTTGTGGTTCTTGTTCTTCCAGTTCTGGCTATTTGGCTGAGGCTTCTGGCCTCCTATTGTCTTGTTCTCAATCAGGACTGGCTTCTGCTGTGCTTGCTGTGCCTTGATGCTATTCAGGTAGTGCTCTGAGATTAGAGCACTACTGACCAACTCCTCGCTGGTCTGGGGTCGGTGCATCCCGCTGTTCACGTTGAGTGCTATCTCAGGGTTCAGCATGCGAAGCATCAGTCTGACTCGCTCCTTCTCTGTGCTGACTAGCTCTGGGCAGAGGCGAGCTAGTCTGTTGAACTTTGCAACTGCTTCTCCCACTGGTAGGCTACCCTGTCTGAACTCCATGAAGTCCTCGAAGTGCTTGTTGGTAACCTTCATGTGGAAGAATTCCTCATAGAACTCGTGCTCAAAATCTGCCCAGCTCATCTGGTTGACTATCTTCTTACTCTTGACTCGCTCCCACCACATACGAGCATCTCCAGTTAGGCAGAAGGAGGCACATTTGACCTTCTCAACCTCTGGCCAGTCAAGAAGCTCCATCGTGCTCTCTAAAGTCTTGAACCAAGCCTGGGCATCCCAGGGCTCAGTCGTGCCTGAGAAGCTTTCTGGTTTCAGCCTCTGCCACTGGACGAGGTATGCTTCTTGTCTTCGGTTCACGGCAGGGGTCTCCTGTGTGACTGGTGGAACTTCAGCCACCACTGGAGTTCCCACTCCTGCGTGGGTGGTGTAGGGGGCCTGGGTGCTGATTGCCATCAGTGTGGCGATGGTCTTCTGTTGTTCTGTATCTGAGCTTGCATTTGAGCAATGACTGCCATCAGGTTTGGCTGTTCTGTGCCAGGCTCATTGTTATCTTGAACTGGAGTTCTGTTATTAGCATTAGGAGCTCGGCCTCTTCTTGCCATCTAATAATGCATAAGGGAACAAGAAATCACTACTACATCTCTAGGTATAAACTTGTCTTCTTACTTAGAAATCTAATATCCATTCTAGGGATTAAACATGATTCCGTGATACTAAGGGATTAAACATGCTTCCTTGTTCTATGCACATGTGAGTAGTACTTAAGCATTTCTCTATACTGCAATTAAATAAAGGAGCAATAGAAAAACTGAAACTTAAAGCTTTCTTACTTGAAGACGGCAAGGTTGATGCTGATGTGTGTGTGATGCTGGAGAATGGGAACTGCTCTGATACCAACTGTAGCGACCCGCCTTCTCTGCCTTAGACGGATCGTTACTTTTGTCTACTTCTCGACTCTAATGCACGACTAAAGAAATGCGGAAATCTTTTTTTTTTCTTTTAATCTATCTAAGAATGATATTCTAATTAAGTAGTCATGCATGATACGTATCACCTTTCTTCTCAAAACTCGTAGTGATACTTATTGATCAGCTCACCCAACTTAAACTGCCCGTACCAGTCGACTGGTGACGTAGCAGTCGACTGGTACGCCTGTAATCAGAATTACAGGTTTTCGGCTCTTACTTCTTAAGTCCACCATTCATTCAGTTTCGAGCCATATCAAACTACGACACCATTTCTATACTCTATCAGTTTCCTAAACAATTTAGCCAATCAAAATGAATCCATAAACTTAAAATTTGGACTTTTACGAGATTTAGCAAGTTATGAAAAACTATCAAAAACTTTAGTCTAGAGTTTGTACCAAACTTTGCTTTAACCATTTAAACTCATCATGCAAGATTCTATAACATTGCTAAAGCATTATGGAATATGAATGCAACTTTCTAGACATATTTAAGCAATAAAAACTTGATTCAAAGAGAACTAGTACTATCTTGGCACAAACATCTATTTCTCCAACAAAGTATCAATATCTCATCTACTCACATTTCTACTCATCCAATGCAATCATAATATATAGACTAAAAGAAATGACATGGAATCTTTACTCTAAGAATTGAGCATATAAAACTATCCAAACTTAAATATTCGCTAAACTCCATAAAGCAAGAACTAAAATTCGAATAACTATAACATTGAATTAATAACTAAATTGTCTTGCGCTCAAAGATCTCTCCATAATCAGCCACCACACACACTCTACTCAGCACCGCCTCGTCGCCTTCCTTCAGAATTGCTTGCCTTTACCTTTATCTGCAATAAGAGGAAATGCATCTATAAGCAAAAGCTTAGTAAGTACTATCTAGCTCACAAAAACTCGAAATGTGCAAACATGCTTCTAGATCAAACTGACATCATATGAGATACTAATATGCTTGAAAGAAAACTAAGAACATGTATAACTCAAAACATGCATACTCAAGCAATAATAAATCTCAATTTACTTTTCTTGGCTCAACTTGAAACTTTAGCTATTCTTTAACTTTTGAAAACTTTCTTAAACTTTAGAAAACTTTGC
>JAGFNQ010004545.1:0-72146 GCA_024364735.1 Boesenbergia rotunda
CTGAATGGATCGCCTTGAAATTCAGATGTAGGGAAGGATATTGACGCCACACTCAAGAAAGATGAGAGGGTGAGTGATAAGTCATGGGGGTTTCGATCGCCACAAGTTGCCTTGATAAGATCACGATTAGTTCTTTGCCTAAGAACCAAAGGAAGCTCTCACAATAGAGAAAACTCTGATTTCATTCAAACTTAACATGCCTTGGTCATACAAGAGTTCTCCTATATATAGACTTAGTGGAGGTTGAAACATTAACCTCTACCACACTTCCCACTAAGCACTAATTATGCACCATTATCATGCATGCATGCATGCATGATGTTTATTTCCCACAATTCCCTAATACTAGCTTAGGAACTCCCAAAAGCATTAAAAACCCACCAAAAGACATCAAAAATAACTTCAGAAAATTCCCCCAAAAATACCCACGAAAATTGGACACTTGTAGCCCTTGAATGCATCTTGGATCATGTGGTTTTGGGCCTTCAAGTTTTGTCTTCATGTGGGCTCAATTTCACTTTCAATTTGAAGGAATGTGATCCATTTAGTTGTTGCCTCCATTGTGCATTGATCCTTCTTCTCCTTGAGCTCCATTATTAAGCCTTCCAAAGCTTGCTTCATTCTCTTAGTCTTGGATCTTGTCATGGGTCCTCCAATTCCTTTCAATGCCTCTTCCTCTATGGCTTTGTCTTGTAAGCTTGTATCCCCTCCTTGGTCCACATCATTCCCTCCTTCTTTAGGTGAATTCGTCCTCGAATTTAGATCTTCATCACCTACATCAAATGGACGCAAATCAGCCACATTAAATGTTGCACTAACACCATACTCACCGGGCAAGTCAATTTTGTAAGCATTGTCATTAATTCTTTCCAACACTTGGAATGGTCCATCTCCTCTTGGTTGAAGCTTTGATTTCCTTTGGGCAGGAAACCTTTCCTTTCTCATATGAACCCACACCCAATCACCGGGTTCAAGGACAACTCTTTTTCTCCCTTTATTGGCTCTCTTCGCATATTGCTCCATTTTCTTCTCAATTTGAGCTTTAACTTGCTCATGAAGCTTTTTCACATATTCTGCCTTTGCTTGACCATCCTTGTGAACTAAAGAAGAAGTGTTAGGTAAAGGAAGCAAATCAAGAGGTGTTAGCGGATTGAACCCATAAACAATCTCAAAAGGGGAAAAGAAGCTTTGTTCCTAGTTTGTTCCATAAGGTCCTCCAAAAATGACTTAAGAATTTGGTGTCACGATCTGAAACAATGCTCCTAGGCATGCCATGAAGTCTTACAACCTCTTTGAAAAACAAATCTGCCACATGAGTTGCATCATCCACTTTGTGGCAAGGTATGAAGTGTGCCATCTTAGAAAATCTATCAACTACCACAAAAATGGAGTCCTTACCTTTTTGAGTGCGTGGTAGCCCTACAACAAAATCCATAGACAAGTCAATCCAAGGGGAATCAGGAATAGGCAAAGGAGTGTAAAGTCCATGAGGTGATACCTTAGATTTTGCTTTTCTGCACACAATGCACTTTTCACAAAATTTTTGCACATCATGCCTTAAGTGTGGCCAATGAAAATGTTCATGCAACATTTCTAAGGTCTTTTGAACCCCAAAGTGTCCCATTAGACCCCCCTCATGTGCTTCCCTAACTAGCAATTCACGCATGGATCCTCTAGGCACACAAAGTCTATTGTTCTTAAACAAGTAATTATCATGCCTAACAAACCCATTTTGTGATTTCTTTTCACACGCAGCATATAATTCAGAGAAGTCACTATCATGTTCATACAACTCTTTGATATGTTCAAAGCCAAGTAATTTAGTTTCAAGTGTAACAAGCAAATTATACCTTCGTGAAAGTGCATCTGCTACAACATTTACCTTTCCTTGCTTATGCTTAATCACATACGGAAATTGTTCAAGAAATTCAACCCATTTGGCATGCCTTTTGTTGAGCTTCCCCTGCCCTTTCAAATACTTCAAAGATTCATGATCACTATGAATAACAAATTCTTTAGGCAAAAGATAGTGCTGCCATGTTTGCAAAGCTCTAACAAGTGCATACAATTCTATATCATAAGTGGAATAGTTGAGAGTGGCGCCACCTATCTTCTCACTAAAATATGCAATGGGATGTCCATTTTGAAGTAAAACAGCCCCAATACCCACATGAGATGCATCACATTCAATTTCAAATGATTTGGAAAAATCAGGCAAAGCAAGAATGGGTGCATGTGTGAGTTTGTCCTTAAGTGCTTGAAATGCATTTTCTTGATTCTCTCCCCACTTAAAACTCATTTTTCTTGACAATTTCATTTAGGGGTGCTGCCAGTGTGCTAAAATCCTTCACAAACCTTCTATAGAAACTTGCCAACCCATGGAAGCTCCTAACCTCACTCACAGTTTGGGGGTTGGCCAATCTCTAATGGCCTTAACCTTCTCTTCATCAACCTGCACTCCTTTAGAACTTATGACAAATCCAAGAAAAACCACATGATCAGTGCAAAAAGAACACTTTTCTAAGTTAGCATACAGTCTCTCCTTTCTAAGGACATGCAAGACGGATTTGAGATGTGCTACATGCTCAACCAAACTCTTGGAATATACCAAAATATCATCAAAGTATACTACCACAAATTTTCCTAGGAATTCTCGTAAAACATGGTTCATAAGCCTCATAAAAGTGCTTGGCGCATTAGTTAACCCAAAAGGCATTACCAACCATTCATACAATCCATATTTAGTTTTGAAAGCAGTTTTCCATTCATCCCCTTCCCTTATCCTAATTTGATGGTACCCACTTTTCAAATCAATCTTAGTAAAGAAGCAAGCACCATGCAATTCATCAAGTAAATCATCAAGTCTAGGGATAGGATGTCGATACCGAATTGTGATGTTGTTGATAGCTCTACAGTCCGTGCACATCCTCCATGATCCATCCTTTTTAGGTACCAAAATTACTGGTACAGCACAAGGACTTAAGCTCTCTCTCACCCATCCTTTTTGTAATAACTCCTCCACTTGATTCTGTATCTCCTTTGTTTCTTGAGGGTTGCTCCTATAGGCAGGCCTATTGGGAAGAGAAGCACCAGGAATAAGGTCCATTTGGTGTTCTATTCCCCTCATTGGTGGCAAACCGTGAGGTACTTCCTGGGGAAACACATCCTCAAAGTCCTGCAAAATAGCAACAACATCACTGGGCAAGGAGTTAGTATTAGTTTCCAAGCAAGTTTCCTTGCACAAAAGAAGAAATATAGGTTGCCTTGTCAAATAAGCTCTCTTCACCTCACTTCCTCTTGCAAACAAATTTTCTATTCTTCTCTCTTTCTTTTCCTCGTTCTCTCTTTTCTTTTCCTCATTCTCTCTTTCTTTTCTTTCCTCATTCTCTCTTTCTTTTCCTCATTCTCTCTTTTCTTTTCCTCATTCTCTCCTTTCTTTTTCTTAAGCTCTCGCTCTTCTTTTTCTCTTTTCTCTCGCATTTTTTTTTGATCCGCACAAACCTCCCTAGGTGATAATGGTACAAGTGTGACTTTGTGGGAATTGTGAAGAAATGAGAACTTGTTGGAGAATCCATCATGGTGAGCTCGCCTATCAAACTGCCAAGGTCTTCCAAGAAGAATGTGGCTTGCCTCCATAGGTACAATATCACATAGAACTTGATCTTCATATTTTCCAATGGAGAAATTAATCATCACTTGTTGATTCACCACCAATTCACCACTATTACTTAGCCATTGGAGTTTATATGGTCTTGCATGCGGTGTAGTCTTGAGGTTGAGTTTGGTAACCAACCTAGTGCTTGCCACATTGGTGCAACTTCCACCATCAATGATCATAGAGCATGTTTTACCTTGAATAAGGCAACGAGTATGAAAAATATTCTCTCTTTGGTCCTCCTCATGCTCCTTGGCTTGACTTCCTAATAACCTTCTAACCACCAAGAGATCGCCATCTTGCGCATAGGCTGCTCCATCATGTTCCTCATCGCTTGAAGAAGAAGAATGAGAAGAAGTTTCTTCACTAGAGATGCTCCCATTATCCCTAACCACCATAGTCTTCTTATTCGGGCATTCGGATGCGATATGTCCTTTTCCCAAACACTTGAAGCACTTGATATCCCTGCTCTTAGAAGTAGAAGAAGTAGTAGTAGGAAAAGGCTTCTTAGCGCTTGTTACCTCCTTTGAATTAGAAGAGGAACCCTCCTTCTTTGGTTGTCCTTCCAATTTGAAGAGTAGTTTGAAGAAGATGGTCTTTTCATAACGCCCTTTCTCTTTAATTGTTGCTCCACTTTCATTGCTTGATGAACTAAGTCTTCAAGCTCCACATAATGTTGTAGCTCTACAATGTCTCCAATATCTCGGTTTAGGCCATGGAGAAATCGAGCCATAGTTGCTTCTCTTTCCTCCTCAATATTGGCCCTAATCAAAGCCACCTCCATCTCCTTGTAATACTCATCCACACTCCTACTCCCTTGGATGAGTCTTTGCAATTTGTTGTGCAACTCCCTATGGTAGTGGGAAGGCACAAATCTCCTTCTCATCAAAGTCTTCATTTCACCCCAAGTGTTGATAGGGTGCTCTCCATACCTTCTTCTCTCCTTTTGCAGTTGATCCCACCAAATTAAAGCATAATCGGTGAACTCAAGGGCAGCCACCTTCACTTTCTTTGCATCAGGGTAATTGTGGCATGAGAAGATTTGCTCTATTTTCATTTCCCACTCAAGATATGTGTCGGGGTCATTCCTCCCTTGGAAGGAAGGTACCTTGACTTTCACCCCTCTTAGATCGTCTTCATGTTGATGGTTTCTACCTCCTCTTTTGTGTCTTCGTCCCCCTTCACGCCTCCTTCTTTCTCTTGGTGAACTATAGAATAGGTCACTTCCCGGATGAGATTCTTCATGATTAGAATTTCCCCCATGGTTGGAAACTCTTCCTCATTCAAGTCGGTCCATCCGCATTCTCTCAAAGTGTTGAGTAAGCGCCTCCATTTGAAGCCTATTAGGATCTTGCCTAGGGGAGTTTTCCCCACTCATGCTTGCAACAAAAAAAAGATGACAAGGAAAATTGCACAAGAAATGTTAGAAAGAAGACCTCACCACTCGCCTCACGTGGTTGCACTCAAATTTATCCACTCAGCTTCCTTTATAAGCCCTTAAGAAAAGAACCTTATCAACGATTTTCTCAAGACAACAAGTAGACAATCAAGTGAGCAAGAAACCAACAAGAGAATATGAGTAGAACAAGAGAAATAAACGGTTAGAACAAGAAATTCAGCAACGATCAAGAGCAATGAGAGAAATATTGGGTCCTTTCAATTCGCCGATCTTCCTTCTTTTTTTTTTTTGTTTTTTTTTTCGAATTTCCTTTTTGTCCTTTTTTTTTTCTTCAGTCAAAAAACACAATGACTCAAGTAACACCTTTTTTTTTTTTTTTTTTTGAGTTTAGGACCCAAATAGAGAAGCGATAAATAGAGTTGGAGAATGAAAACACCAATGGAATACTATGGATGAGAGATTAACAAAGATGAACAAGAACACAAATGAAGAAGAACAAAACGCAAACCTGAAAATCAAGAAGCCAAGGCTCTGATACCAAATGATAAGCACCTTGGAATGGATCGCCTTGAAATTCAGATGTAGGGAAGGATATTGACGCCACACTCAAGAAAGATGAGAGGGTGAGTGATAAGTCATGGGGGTTTCGATCGCCACAAGTTGCCTTGATAAGATCACGATTAGTTCTTTGCCTAAGAACCAAAGGAAGCTCTCACAATAGAGAAAACTCTGATTTCATTCAAACTTAACATGCCTTGGTCATACAAGAGTTCTCCTATATATAGACTTAGTGGAGGTTGAAACATTAACCTCTACCACATTTCCCACTAAGCACTAATTATGCACCATTATCATGCATGCATGCATGCATGATGTTTATTTCCCACAATTCCCTAATACTAGCTTAGGAACTCCCAAAAGCATTAAAAACCCACCAAAAGACATCAAAAATAACTTCAGAAAATTCCCCCAAAAATACCCACGAAAATTGGACACTTGTAGCCCTTGAATGCATCTTGGATCATGTGGTTTTGGGCCTTCAAGTTTTGTCTTCATGTGGGCTCAATTTCACTTTCAATTTGAAGGAATGTGATCCATTTAGTTGTTGCCTCCATTGTGCATTGATCCTTCTTCTCCTTGAGCTCCATTATAAGCCTTCCAAAGCTTGCTTCATTCTCTTAGTCTTGGATCTTGTCATGGGTCCTCCAATTCCTTTCAATGCCTCTTCCTCTATGGCTTTGTCTTGTAAGCTTGTATCCCCTCCTTGGTCCACATCATAAAGCATGCATGATAATGGTACATAAGGTAAGCATGCATAGATAAGTTTTTTTTTTCATACATGGTACATATCACATAGCATACATGATCATGGTATCTATCATAAAGCATGCATGGGTAGGATCCATATGAACATGATACATACTACATAGGTTCATGACATTCAACATAAATCATGTATAGGTCTACATAACCATAATCTACATAGGTTCAAGACATTTAACCTAATGCATGCATAATTCTACATAAACATAATGCATATTTCATAACACATGTGTTCATGGTATATGGTTTAAAACATCCATAAATAAAACCTACTAAAACATGACACATAATATAAGCATATAAGGTCATGATACATAGCACATAAAGTTAGGATTTTAGGTAACATAAAATTCATACAACATGCTTGAATATGTATATACATCATAATAAGCCATAACAAGTATACTTGAAACCCTAACCCAACCCAAACCCTAGTTGAGGTGCTTGGCCGAAAGTTGGAAGAAGGGAGATCCCATTATTCAAGCAACATGTGAGGTACCATAAGTAAAGTAAAGCTCATACAATACATACAATGCCATAGAAAGCCATTAGAACACATGATTGGAGCTAACCCTAATTCCTAGCCCTAAATTGAGTCTTGACCGAAACCCTAGAGGGATCACAAGGGCATGTAAAATTCATATAATTCACAATTAACATCCATTGTATCATAGAGAAATATAATAAACATGCTTGGAGGGTTAGATCTAATCCTAACCATGGAAAGGGGAGGGTGGTCGAAAGTTACTAAGGGCTTTTTGGTGCTTCAAAAATTCCACAACTCACAATCCATTCTTATTATATCATGAGAAAGCATTAGGAAGTATAAGTGAGGTCTTAACATCATCCCAAACCCCAAAACATGCTTTGGCTGAAACCCTAGAAAACCCTAAATCCATAGTTTTCTCAACATAGATCCCAAACAAAAACTTAAGTCATGATAGACTACATAAAAACTATTATACCACAGGTGAGGGAGTCTTACCTTTCTTGATCTTGGTTATAAACCTTGAATAGAGAAACCAAAGAAAACCTTCTTGATCTTAGAATACCCTTTGCCCTTGTAGCCTTGTAGAAGAACTTGGATCTTTAAGAGGGAGTCCTCTTGTGAAGTTTTCCAAGGGGAAAAGTCCCCTTGTGGCTCACGGCAAGAAGAGGAAAGGAGGAGGAAGAAGGGAGAAGAGGAAGAGCCTTGGTGGAAGAAGAAGAGGAGAAAATAACTCAAGTGTCTCTTCCCTTCTCATCTACTTCTTTTATACTAAGTGAAGGGGCATGGTGCCTCTTCACATGGTGCCTCATCACCTCCTTTTAGCCTCAACTAAAATCTCCTTTCTTTCCCAATAGCACTCCCTTGCTAGGTGAATTAGTTAGTACATGCATGATGAGGCTCTAGGTCCAAGGTTCAATCCTTGGTGCATGCATTTTTTTATTCTATTTACTCTTATTTTTGACAAGGCCCACATAAGAGCCCACCAAGAGTCATGCTAATATTCCTAATTGGAATTCATTTCTATCTATGTTAAAATTCTACCCAAGGTCCACTAATAGCCATGGTACTAGAAGAGTCCATGTAAGGCCCATTAGCACTTAGCTTTTTAATCTATATAAGAGATCATGCTAAGGTTCATGCTAGTATACTCAAGAATCCACATAGGCATGATCAATATTTTAAAGAAAAATATTGAGAGGATTTTACGGGCGTTACACCCTTGACCTTTCTCCTTGCTCCTTCATTTAACTCTGTATCATCTACACACTCATAGGTTTATTAGCGAAGCAAATCAGAAGTAAATTAGAACAAATCAGAAGTAAATCAGAAGCAAATCAGAGGGCTGACAATCATTTGAATTAAAGTTCTGAGGTGCTGATAGGTCACCCTGACCGATCAGACCCCATTCTGATCGATCCAGTAAAGTTCTGATCTGTCTCACTGACCGATCAGAGATCAGGGATTGGTCACAGACCAATCACAAACTTACTGGAAGTTCAAGGGTTAGAGAGTGGGTTAGAGAGTCAAGACCCCTGATCGGTCTCATTGACCGATCAGCCAAGGCCTGATCAGTCAACTTGACCGATCAGGCAGGTGGCTGATCGGTCCAGCTGATCGATCAACCAGGTGGCTGACCCCCCTCCTGATCAGTCCAGCCTGATTCTGATCGGTCGCACTAACCAATCAGATAACTCTCTGTGACTTCACAGAATGTTACTGATCGGTCGCCAGATCGTTCAGAAAGCCTTCTGTTTCCTTAGAAGCTTTCTGGATTGGTCAACAAACCGATCAGTCATCCTAGATCGGTCTAGTGACCGATCTACTATCAAGAGAGTTCATGCCATCTCCCTGATCAGAGTTCAGACCGATCCAGCCAATCATTTCGACCCTGAGTCAAGAGAACAGGCTCCCGAGCCCTCTACGATTTATCCTGGTCCAGAGAACGAGCTACCGAGCCCTCTCTGACCACAGTCCGGAGAAAGAGCTACCGAGCCCTCTCCGACTCATCCTAGTCCAGAGAACGAGCTACCGAGCCCTCTCTGACCTAAGTCCGGAGAACGAGCTACCGAGCCCTCTCCGTCTCAATCCGGTCCAGAGAACGAGCTACCGAGCCCTCTCTAACCTAAGTCCGGAGAACGAGCTACCGAGCCCTCTCCGACTCAACCCGGTCGAGAGAACGAGCTACCGAGCCCTATCTGACCAGAACACTTAATTCGAACTTAACTATCACTCAACGGAACTTAAATCGATGTCAACATCAAAACAACAATCAGGTCAGACTGCATCAATAATCTCCCAGACTGCATCAACAATCTCCCCCTTTTTATTGTTTGACAATACGATTTAAGTTTAGGTATTAAGTGAGAATAGGAGTCAAGTTTATTATTGCAAAGAAATCATAATCCTCCCCTACAATAGTTAAGTTCGTTAACAGGTGAACTAACCCTAAACTTAACTAACCATCCTCTCCCCCTACAATAGTTAACTGGTTATTAAGTATAAAAATCTCCCTCTTAACACAAGGGTTTCTCCCAAAACCAAAAGACACAAAAAGTAATAGGTGAAAGGCATATGAAAGGCATATAAAATAAATATAGCATGGCAAAACACTCATATGCATCATATGCCAATGGAGTAAACACAACGCTAATAAAATCTAGAACAATCATAGCATACTGTCATAGAAGAAAATATCACATCAGTCAACATCAATCATATAGTCAAAAGACAGTGTCAACAAACATGCATAACTCAAACGGATATCAAAAAACATATCAGTCCTGATCATCAGGATCACGGGGAACATCAAACTGCATCGGATCAAATGCAGTGTCATCAAAAGGCAGAGAGCTCCTTGGAGTCGTGCTGCTCGATGGCTGAAAATTAGGAAATGTCTGCGGGGGTGGATGACCTACCATCCACAAGCGTAGCTCAGCATACATCTCTAGCTGGTCGGCCCGCATCTCTTGCTGTACAGGAGCAAGAAATCTCCGGAGATCTCTGCCACCGGAGATCAGGATCCATGGTCGGCCCGCGTCTACTGCTCGAGCTCCCACATATGAAATCTCCGATCCATGGTATGCTCGAGCTCAGCTATCTGCCACCGGAGATCAGGATCTGGCTCGTGATCATCCTCAGCCGCAGGCGCACCATATCCTGTGGGACCTGCGGCAACCTGAACAGGTGGTGCCCGTGGTAGCTCCCCAAGACCCCTCCCATCCTTCAACCGAATCCCACTAACATCAACAATGATGCCAGACTTGGAAAATGTGCGTTTTCCAAGTCGACAGTCTTGCCGAACCATCGGCACAGTCCTGCCTTTTGACACATCAATACCGACTGACTCGAGCCGGTCAGTAATGATGTGACCAAAAGGCATATATACTGTACGATGCCCGGGATCACTATAGGAGATAATGGAATGGAAAATGCTTTCCATGATGTCAAAGTCAAGGTGGTGATGCATCCGATAAAGCATCAAGCAGTCGTAAGGACGGATCTCCGCTAGGGGCTTTAAAGTGATCGGTAAAAGGCAGTTGGTGATAATCTTGAAGAGGACATAATCAACAGCGGAGAGTCGAAGGGCTGCAAAAGTGGGGAACTCACTGGCAAGCTCATCAAGGCCATCCGGCCTGGGGTGCCTGAAGAAATACTCATAGATGGAATCAGAGGTGACTCCCTCGAACGGAGCCGGTAAAGGATGTGGAATAGAATGGTAGATGGGATAGTGATTCGTCGAACGACGACAGGCTAGATACTCCGAGAAAATGGAGTACGTGAAATCTAAATTGGTTTTGGCCACTCGAGTGGTATACCCCAAACCACCATCACCGAGAAGATTATTATAGAATTCGGAAACAAGGTCAGTGTTGATACTCCGTTCAAGAAAATGAATTGATTCAATAGAAATAGTGTAGGGTCTATTTGATCTCTCACGAAGCCTTTTTCAATTAAAAATGTTGACAACCGCTCATACCAAGCACGAGGTGCTTGTTATAGCCCATAAAGAGCCTTCTTTAGCTTAAACACGTGGTTTGAAAATTCGGAATTTTCAAACCCCGGTGGTTGTTCAACATAGACTTCTTCTTTAATGAAATCATTTAAGAAGGCTGATTTCATATCCATTTGATAGAGTTTAAAACCTCTATGTGTTGCAAATGCAAGCATCAATCGAATGGACTCCAATCGTGCCACGGGAGCATAGGTCTCATCGTAATCAAGGCCTTCAACTTGACTATAGCCATTGGCTACTAAGCGTGTCTTATTTCTTATGATTTCTCCCTTATGGTTCAATTTATTCTTGAAGACCCATTTAGTTCCAATAATTGTGGTCTTCTTAGGTCTAGGAACTAAATCCCAAACTTGGCTTCTCTCAAATTGACCTAACTCATCTTGCATAGCGATAATCCAATCGGGATCATGTAATGCTTCGTCAACTACTCTAGATTCAATTTCAGAAATCAAGGCGACCTCATTAGCCTCATTCCTAAAGAATGATCTAGTTCTAACCCCATGATGGATATCTCCAACAATTTGATCTTGGGGATGACTAGAGGCTAACCTGATTTGCCTTGGTGTTGGAGGTGCTTCTTGGATGGTTTCACTAGACATAGGCTCAGACTCAGGGTTAGGCTGAGCTTCATGCATTCTAGGCTCACCATCATCAGACTCATCCGCAACATCTCCAATACTTGGACTATCATCCAATCCTAATCTCCTAAGTTCGAATTGAACTCCCTCGACATCTTCTGAATGATCAATCACTTTTGGGATCTCCTCAAATACAACGTCAGAAGATTCTTCAAATAACTTAGACTTCTTGTTGTAGACTCGGTAAGCTTTGCTGACAAGGGAATACCTGACCAGTATCCCTTCATCAGCTTTTGTTGTGAACTTTCCAAGATGATCCTTGGTGTTTAGAATGAACACCTTACACCCAAACACCCGAAGATGTCTAACTGTAGGTGGTCTTCCAAACCAAAGTTCATGTGGAGTCTTTCCTAAAAACCTATGGATAAGGACTCGATTTTGCACATAGCAAGCTGTGTTTACTGCTTCAGCCCATAAGTAGCTCGGTAAAGTGTACTCATTAAGCATGCTTCGTGCAGCCTCTTGTAAGACTCGGTTCTTCCTCTCTACAATACCATTTTGCTGTGGTGTTCTAGGAGTAGAGAACTCATGTCTATATCCTTTCTCTTGACAAAATTCTAAAAACCTATGGTTTTGAAATTCACCTCCATGATCACTCCTAATGGTTTTGATTGTTGTAGATTTTTCATTTTCAATTCTTCTACAAAAAGAAATAAAAATATCTAAGGTTTGGTCCTTATGTTTTAGAAAATACATCCATGTATATCTAATATAGTCATCCACAATCACAACGCAATATCTACTACCATTCAATAAAACTATGGTACTACAATCAAACAAGTTCATATGCAATAAATCTAAAGCGGTAGAGGTACTTACAATGCTTTTACCTTTATGAGACGCTTTTGTTTGCTTACCCATTTGACATGCATCACATAATTTTTCTTTCTCGTACTTGATGCTTGGTAAGCCTCGTACAAGTCCTTTGTTGGCCAATTTTCGGATGTTCTTTATGTTCACGTGAGCCAACCTCCGGTGCCAAAGCCAAGACTCTTCTTCTTTCGACATGAAACACTTAATAGAGGAATTAGTAACACATTTAAAGGAAACTTGATAGATGTTGTCTACTCTTGTACCTACTAGTACCGTGTCATGTGTGTCATTGTGTCTAACTAGACACTGACTCGGGTGAAATTCAATTGTGTATCCCGCATCACAAAATTGACTGACACTTAGGAGATTGAAGGTTATCCCCTTGACTAGAAGGACATTCTTGATTCTAAGACATTCGGATATTTAAATGTCACCTATTCCTACAACCTTAAGACTACCATTGTTACCAAATGATACATTACCTCTACTTTTGCTTTATAGGGTAGTGAATAACGATTTATCCCCGATCATGTGTTTGGAGCACCCACTAACAACAAATCAGGTTGATAGATGCTCCCCCTCAATCAATGCCTACACAACACGAAAGATAGATGAGTTAGGTACCCAAACCTTGGGACCTAATGCACCTACAATGTAAGTCTTTGGCACCCATGCCTTGGTCATTTTCTTTCTAAGTCCTTGAACCCTAGAGACATTTGGTGATCTAAATTGGGTTCTAGACATTAATGACACAAAACTAGGTTCCTTAGGTCGGTAACCTATACCGGCCTTGTTGTAGACCGCTCTTTGAGCGTTAAGATTCATGCCCAAGGTCTTAGAGCTAGTTGAAAATTTTTCGAGAAGATTCTTGAGTTTTTCAACTTCACTCTTTAAGGCCTTGTTCTCATCCTCAAGGACCTCAACATGTAAATCATCTATATCATCATCTTTGGAGGTTCTCAATTGTTCTACTTCTAATTTTAAGGACTTTACCTTGTCCTTAGATTTCTTAAGAAAGTTAGTCATGCAAGCATAGTTCTATAACATTTATCAAGTTCGGGAGAGATTACCTCTTCATCATCCGAAGATGATGAAGCCGCGGTTGAATGATCACTTGACTCATCACCACTCTCCATGTGCGAGTCTTCTAAAGCCATAAGAGCCACGTGGCGGGTGCTCTTCTCCTTCTCCTCCTCGGATGAGCTAGATGAAGACTCATCCCATGTGGCCTTTAAGACCTTCTTCTTCTTTGACTTCTCCTCCTTCTTGAGTTTTGGACACTCATTTTTATAGTGTCCCTTCTTGCTACATTCATAACAAGTGATATTAGATTTATCAACCTTATTTTCACTTATTTTACCTTTCCCCTTGTAGCGCCGACTCTTCCTGATCATCCTTCTCACAAAGTTGGCCATCTCAGTTGATGAAGACTCGCTCCCGTCCTCATCGGATTCAGATGAAGAAGATGAGACCTCCTCCTTCTTCTTCTTTTCTTTCTTCTTCTTTGCCTTGTCCCCTGCTACAAGAGCAATACCCTTCTCTTTTGGGCATTTGTTAGCAAGTTCATGTAGCTCCATTTCACAAAAGAAATCGTCTAACTTTACAATGGAAAGATCCTTAGATACCTTGTAGGCATCCACCATGGATGACCACAAGGTATTCCTAGAAAAAGACTTGAGTACATACCTTACAAGGTCACAATTCTCGACCTTCTCATCGATCGAGTGCAAACCATTGAGGATCTCCTTGAACCGACCATGAAGCTCACTTACAGTTTCACTTTCTTTCATAGAGAGGTTCTGGAGTTGGTTAAGGAAGAGATCCCTCTTTGCTATCCGGGAGTCTCGAGTGCCTTCGTGTAGCTCTATGAGCTTGTTCCATAGATCTTTGGCACTTGAGAAAGGACCAACCTTGATGAGTTACTCCTTGGTCATCCCACACTGCAGGGTGACCACTGCCTTAGCATCAGCCTCACCTTTTCTGGTTTGTTCGGCTGACCATCTTGATGACTCGAGCTCCTTGCCCTCAGCATCCTTTGGAGGAGTGAATTCCTCCTTGACTGAAAACCACATGTCAATGTCGGTTTTCAGATAGTACTCCATTCTTGATCTCCAATACTGAAAGTATGCTCCATCAAAGAAAGGTGGTCTGTTGGTGCCGAAGCCTTCTCCTCTCAAAGCCATCTTTTGCTCTTAGGGTGTTAATCCGATTGCAAGAGCCCCAGGCTCTGATACCACTTGTTAGGATCCGGGATGGCTAGAGAGGGGGTGTGAATAGCCAACCACCAAAAACTCTGGCTTCTTTTCTTTCTGCACTCAGGTTAGCAGCGGAAAAACAAAAAATAGACAGAAAGAAAAAAAAGAAACAAAAACGAACACCAGGATTTACAAGGTTCGGGGACAACATGCCCCTACTCCTTGGCGTGCCCGTGAGGTTGGTGATCCCTTGATCTTCGACAGATCAGACCCCGAATTGAAACCAGCTAAGAATTTCTCCATCTCGGTGGAGTAACCTCTCCACAGACAGTGATGTGGACCAAGGAGGGGATACAAGCTTACAAGACAAAGCCATAGAGGAAGAGGCATTGAAAGGAATTGGAGGACCCATGACAAGATCCAAGACTAAGAGAATGAAGCAAGCTTTGGAAGGCTTAATAATGGAGCTCAAGGAGAAGAAGGATCAATGCACAATGGAGGCAACAACTAAATGGATCACATTCCTTCAAATTGAAAGTGAAATTGAGCCCACATGAAGACAAAACTTGAAGGCCCAAAACCACATGATCCAAGATGCATTCAAGGGCTACAAGTGTCCAATTTTCGTGGGTATTTTTGGGGGAATTTTCTGAAGTTATTTTTGATGTCTTTTGGTGGGTTTTTAATGCTTTTGGGAGTTCCTAAGCTAGTATTAGGGAATTGTGGGAAATAAACATCATGCATGCATGCATGCATGATAATGGTGCATAATTAGTGCTTAGTGGGAAATGTGGTAGAGGTTAATGTTTCAACCTCCACTAAGTCTATATATAGGAGAACTCTTGTATGACCAAGGCATGTTAAGTTTGAATGAAATCAGAGTTTTCTCTATTGTGAGAGCTTCCTTTGGTTCTTAGGCAAAGAACTAATCGTGATCTTATCAAGGCAACTTGTGGCGATAGAAACCCCCATGACTTATCACTCACCCTCTCATCTTTCTTGAGTGTGGCGTCAATATCCTTCCCTACATCTGAATTTCAAGGCGATCCATTCCAAGGTGCTTATCAGACAGTCTCTGAAGTAAATCAAAATAAGCACAGGAGACTTGAGAAGAAGCTTACAGATGCAACCTTAAGCACAAGCACAGAAAGATCAAGCACGAAGAAGCTAAATACAGAGCACAGCACAACACAAGACCCTTCACTCAGTTCTTTGTTCTCGTTGTTGTCTGATCCTTGTCTCTGCTTCGCCAACCTCTTCTTCTTAACTCTTGCTTCTGCACACACCCAGGCGTAACCCATTAACCCCCTCTGAGCTCAATGAAGTCCTCTTCAGCTGAAGCTTCAGGTCAGTCATCACCATTGACCCCATCTGAGCTCTCAGCCTACCTCCTCAACTGAAGCTTTAGGTCGTCAAATGTCGTTGAAACCTGCAAGTGTATACCAATCAAAAAGACACCAGAGAAAGTCACCATTGACCTTTCTACTTGCTCCTTCATTTGACTCTGTATCATTTGCACACTCACAGGTTTATTAGTGAAGCAAATCAGAAGTAAATTAGAACTAATCAAAAAGTAAATCAGAAGCAAATCAGAGGTCTGACAATCATTTGCATTAAAGTTCTGAGGTGTTTATCGGTCACCCTGACAGATTAGACACCCTTCTGACCGATCAGACCCCATTCTGATCGATCTAGTAAAATTCTGATTGGTCTCACTAACCGATCAGAGATCAGGGATCGGTCACCAGACCGATCACAAACTTACTGGAAGTTCAAGGGTTAGAGAGTGGGTTAGAGAGTCAAGACCCCTTATCAGTCTCACTGACCGATCAGCCAAGGCCTGATCGGTCAACCTGACCGATCATGCAGGTGGCTGATCGGTCCAGCTGACCCATCAGCCAAGTGGCTGACCGATCAAGGTCCCTCCTGATCAGTCCAGCTTGATTCTGATCGGTCGCATTGACTGATCAGATAACTCTCTGTGACTTCACAGAATGTCACTGATCGGTCGCCAGATCGTTCAGAAAGCTTTCTGGATCGGTTAACAGACCGATCAGTCATCCTGGATCGGTCTAGTGACCGATCTACTATCAAGAGAGTTCGTGCCAACTCCCTGATCGGACTTCAGACCGATCTAGCCAATCATATTGATCCTGAGTCAAGAGAACAGACTCCCTTGCCTTCTCTAACTCAGTCTGGTGCCGGAGAACGAGCTCCCGAGCCCTCTCCGACTCATCCTAGTCCAGAGAACGAGCTACCGAGCCCTCTCTGACCACAGTCCAGAGAACGAGCTACCGAGCCCTCTCCGACTCATCCTGGTCCAGAGAGCGAGCTACCGAACCCTCTCTGACCTATGTCCGGAGAATGTGCTATCGAGCCCTCTCCGACTCATCCTGGTCGAGAGAACGAGCTACCGAGCCCTCTCTGACCTAAGTCCGGAGAACGAGCTACCGAGCCCTCTCTGTCTCAATCCGATCCAGAAAATGAGCTACCGAGGCCACTTTAACCTAAGTCCGGAGAACGAGCTACCGAGCCCTCTCCGACTCAACCTGGTCCAGAGAACGAGCTACCGAGCCCCCTCTGACCAGAACACTTAATTCGAACTTAACTATCACTCAACGGAACTTAAATCGATGTCAACAGCAAAACAACAATCAGGTCAGACTGCATCAACATTTATTTCGTCTGCATACTCATTATTATTCCAAATCGGATTCGAGATTTTTCGAACACGATATTCACCCCCCCTTCTATTGCTCCCTATGATCATACAATCGGTATCAAAGCATGGTTTGCTAAAATTTGGTGAAACTGCCATTTGAGCCTTTTTCTCAGATTTGTTTTTTTCGAACTAATCAGAAATGTAATTATTATCTCCTTCTAATATTTTTTCTTGTTCATAAATTTTTCATTTCTCGAAGTTGGTGCAAAACTACTAGAGATTATTTATTTTATTATTTCCGTACTACTAATCCAAGACCAAATCTTGATACAAGTTTTTCACATTTGTATTTTGAAAAATTCTTCTGCTTCACTCTCGATAGCCTAACAAGAAGGCTACAGTATCGCTCATACTACTCTTTTTTCTAGAGAGGACTTCAGCTACTAGAAGAGTCGTATGGAGGTCCAACTAAAAACCCAGGTGAACATGTGGATCATTGATGGACCCGAACTATAGGTGTCACGAATGTGGGTCTCAAAATTTAGTTATTCGTAAAGCTCGAAACACTTTTTGCTAACAAGAATAAAAATGTAGTAAAGGGGCCACAGGTCGTATTTTTCCTAGGGCTAGTTAAGGTTGTTTGATTCAAGCTCGAGTTTATGTGTCCTTGATATTTTTGGGTTTCAAATAAAATCTGGGTTTGGTTTGCAATTCAGAAATGAAAACACAATGGAAAGAAAGAAACTTAACTAAATGAACTAACAAGATAAATGCAACTAATGAACTCAACTAATGGGAAATTAATCAACCAATGCAACTTAGCCGAATTTGGAAAACAAATCTGAACTCAGAAGCAAGTGCACACTACAAATTGCATTGAACTCCAGGAATTACCACTCAAAACCGGAACTTAACTTGATACAAATGCAACAATGAAATCTTGATACTCAAGGAGAAAGAAAACTATGTGCCAAATTGATACTAAGTGCAGGAACTATACATGACAATTCAGAAATGGACTGATCAATTTAGTTTGGGAAAACAAAGCTATTAGTGAAGAGATTTGCAGAACTGAATGAAGAAATTCGAAACCTTAAGACTGATCAATTAAAATAGAACTATTGCAGAGATTAAATGGAGGAAAACAGAATCTTGAAGCAGAAATGCAGCAACAAAAATTTGATGCAGAGTCCAACAAGCAACTGATGTGAAGCAATTGGATGTTAAGCAAACAAATCGGGTACAGAATTCACCAGCAAATAAATGCAGAAACAAACTCAAGGGAAACAAAATTTCAAAAACTAAACAGATGTGTAGAAATGGAACAGCTAACTTGCAGAAACTCAGAATCAAAGTAGAGCAGAAACAAACATATGCGAGCTTAAGTCAAGTGCACTAATCTAAAGTTCAGATAAGATTCACAAGAGTGAGAACTGACTTGATACAATTTCAGGACTAATAAACCGAAACTTGCAGAATTGGAAACTAAGGTTTGCAGAAATGGAAGCTGAAGTTTTGCATAAATAAACTAACACGCATCAATCGAAACTAAATGCAGAAATGGAATTCAAGTGCTTTGTAAATGAGACAAGCTACAATTTAAATTCAGAAGATAAAACTAAATCTAGCTGATACGCAATTCAGGAATTCAAGAAGGAAACTGATACGCAATAAGAAAAACTGATACGCTACAAGCTAAGTAAATGCGAAAATGAAACTTAACTGCGAAGCGAGCTTAGAAATGCAACGTTCACTACACAAGGGTTCAGACAAATTGAAACCTACTAACTGCAGAAACGATTCAGACAAATTAAATTCACTGAAATAAAATTCAAAAACTGAAATTGGCTTGCAGAAATTTAAAGTACTGCTAAGAACAGAAAATTCACTAAGAAATTATCATCAATCCCTTCTCTTAGCTCAAGAACTCCTTGCCGTCACACAAGGGTGAGCCTCGAACCCGTAAGCTCAACAAATCGCTGGGAAAACTGTCTCTGTGAATCAATCCAACTCAAACTCTGCTCAATCTGAAAATCCCATTCGATCCCTTCAATCTCGCTATGGTTGATTGCGACGATGGCTTGGGGATGATCAGAGCACTCCAGAGGACCCTCCAGATAACTCAGATGGATGAAAATGGTGCACAACCGAGACCGAAGAAAGCAAACGGCAGAACTAAGGAAACCTCACTCAGCTCTGTTCTTTGGGCAAATTGGAGCTGGAATCTTCACGGAGAGATCTTCCCAATGATCTAGAACTTGATCTAAGCTTGGAATTGATGTGGTCACGCCTTCGGATGAAAAAAATTTCTGAAGAAAATGAAGAACAATCGAAGGAAACGAGCTGCGGCGAGGAAGACGCGACAAGCTGCAACCTGGGGAGAATTAGTTTAAATACTTTGAATCGGACGACTCAGATTGTTCAGGACAGATCCAACGGTAAGATTTCAACCGATCGAACCCAATCTCTCCAGATCTCAATCATGGTTTGGGATCTGCCTCGGGGTAGCTCGGATCTTCCAGATTTGCAACGGATGGCTCAGATCAACCTGATCTTTGAATAGACGATCTAGATCCTCTTGGCTTGATCCAACGGCTGGATCTTCTCCGATTTACCCCTAAACTTCCAGATCTCATTATGAAGGTCAGATCTACCTTTCCTCAGCTGGGATCCATCTGATTTGCTCTGGATGATCCAGATCTGCTTATCTTCTGAATGACGGCTCACAGTTCTCCAGAGCTTGATCACCTTGATCTGAGCCTGATTCTGAGCAATCTTGACCTCGGTCCATGATCCTTTCAAAGCCTACAAACATAGATCAACAATTTAGTGGCAAAATAATTCAAATGTATCAAGATTTACAATAAAGTCCAAAATAGAATAAATTCATAAAACCTAGGATAAATTCAATATTAAACAAGTAAAATATGGGTCAAACTTGGATTTTAGAATCTGAAATGATCAACAAAATGGTACTTATCAACTCCCCCACACTTAAACTTGAGCGTCTCACGAAAACTACTAAATATGTATCCCTTAGACTCTTTCCAAAGAAGCAAGTGAAAAGAAATTATCTAAGGTTGTCAATTCTCAAAAATCTAAGCTCTATGGATTAGTATCTCGTCCTTAAATCAACAACTTAGCATTTTCATCCTTCATGATTCATTGAGATGAATTTAACTCACTAAGCCTTTCAAGGGAGACGTTGGTGGCTCTCTTTTTGAGTTCTAAGTTCATGATGAAAGTGGGGCTCACTCAAACACACATGCTTTTTGCACTACCATAGGCTTGCTTGTTATCTACTCTCCACCATATTCATGATTAGGATCCACATCTACAAAAACAAGTGAAAGATATAGAAAATGGTAAGAATGAAGTGAAAGCCAAGAAAAATAGAAAAATTGATGAAGTGGGAGACTTGGTTGCTCAAGAATATTTCCAATGCACTTTGCCCTCTTTATAATCCTCTAGTGAAATCAGATTTGTGTGGAGGAGTAAAAATTTGGCATTGCCCTTCATTCGGATGAAGAAAACCTTATTGGTCTCAATGTGCCAATTTTGCTGTTGCGTGCCAACCTTGCTTCCTTCTCTTTTCTCATTTTTTTCTGCTTTCATCTCTTCTTTTTTTATTATGATCAGCTACTGATTCTTGTTTGTATTGGCAGCTAAGTCTTGTTTATTTGGAGGTCTGCTCAGCAAATTTGAATTCCATCCACGGTACAATCATTTTCAAATTGATACACTGCACTTCATTTTTTTCTATTTTGATTTCATCCAATTGCCTTACTAGCAGTTTTAACTTTCACTTGAATTGCCCAATAGTTTGACATCTGCTCCCAAGAGATTGAGTTCAGGGACAGCATTCTGCAACTTCTGTTAAAAATCAGTAATGCTTTGATGATTTAGAAAGCCAGAAGTCAGTTTTAGGTTGATACGAAACTGTGCCGAATCTGCTTGTATGGAGACACAACCTTAATCCTAGCATTCCAACTGAATTCTTCTGTTCTGTCCCGATTCCATGTGTTCCAGATTCAGCAGCCTCAATAAGTACTAATCTCCAAACCAGCTGTCAACTCCCAAGATCCAGAGTTATCAAATATGGAAGCTCCTCTTCCATTAAATGTGCTTGATATCTTTGCTTCCCTCACTGTTTTGTTCTCTTTTTTTTTTGTTTCGAGTTTCATCTCCACGCAATCTATTCTCAGAATCTAGAATTGTCAGTTCTTCATCCTTGCAGTTCTTTGCTTCCTTCACAGCAATTACATTACATAATAGTGGAGAATTGAGTGCTCCACTTGAGAATTTCTGATTTGCCTGCCCTACACTGCTTTCTTTTTTTTCTGATCTGAAAATCCAAGCAGCCACATTTTTTTTCTGTTTGATCGGTAGTGGATATACTCACTTCAGAACTTGCATTTTCACATGCATAAGATTCATAAAAATGATACTCTACTTGATACTTTGGCACTAATTTTCTCACTTGCGTGCCACTTCCACCTTGGCACAAAATTTTTTTTTTCTTCCTTGGTTCAGCCGAATTCATTTTGGCACAACATTCTTGGATCTTCAAATTATGATCAAGAATCTAGATGCTTCAATTGTTTTCTTCCTTAACTACTTCTTCTTGCTCATTTTGACACCAAACTCAACTCCACTTGGCAACTTTTGGCTTCAACTTGAATTGAAATGAATCTCTGATACAAAATAATTCCAAAACTCTAGCCACCTCCCCCACACTTGATCGTTTGTCCGTCTCGGGCAAGGTAGCATCAAGAAACATCCCAAACAAACAAGTCCATAGAAAAGTATGCTTAAGAATAGGAAATAAGGAAAGAAAAATAGAATAAACATGATTATTGTCAAAAATTGATATAGAAAGGTAAACAAATTGATTAGCCCCTATAGATGTGATCCAATCATTGAAATATGGTTTTGAAAGAACCTAAGCAAGTTCTAAAGTACAATCACATATGTGTGTCACAAAAATGAGGCTAATTCTCACTAGGTGCAAATAATTAATCTCAAGTCATCAATTAAGAATCTAAAGCCAAGTAGTACTCAAGCATCCAAGAATTCATCCATTAGCTCAAACCCTAAGTTTTAACAACCAAATTTAATTTATTTTCAAGAGACTCTAAAATGACATGAAAACAACCTAGTGGGATACATTTATTCCTACTCATTAAGAAAATTTGCCAAAAGAAATAACATGGTATTTACAATGTCTATTTATTCATCCATTCTACTCTACTCACGCATTTATTAGCAAGAACTCTTTTTAAAAGAAAATTCTACTTCTAGAAACATAAAAATGTAGGAAAATGAAAGAAAGAACAAACTCCCCTTTATTTCTGGCAGTCGGAATCTATCAAGAAATAACCTCCATCGTGGCAGTGGAGGAGTATGGGTAGCTGAGAGAGTTTCCTTCATTTGTTCAATTTTATGGTACATTACTCCCCCACACTTAGACTTTACAGCAAAATGTTCAGGTGGCCGAAGATGATTAAGGTACAAGAGCCATTTAAGAGGTAGAGTGCTCCGAATTAAAGTAAGATCATCTCTTCCCTCTTGATGCTTTTTGGAAATCCTTTCCAGGAGGTTGAGGACTGTTTAGATGGACCACCCACCCCAAAAGCCTTCGGGACCCTGCAAAACCATGTAATGCCTCTCTCATGCGTGCAGGGTAAGATAGAAGTGAAATAATATCAGCCTCTATATAAAATGTATCCAAAAATGCATCACATCCAATAAAATCAATTTTTGGTACCTCAATAAGTTTTCCATAATTGATAGCCACCAAAGGTATGTCAAGAAACTTATCACAACCAATGAGATCAATTTTGGGTACCTCAATGGAATTTTCACAATTATTTCCCACCAAGGATGTATCAAGCAATGCATTACAACCAATGAAATCAACTTTAAGTACCTCTATCGAATTTTCACAAGCAGTTTCTACATAAGGTATATCAAGAAATTTTTCACAGCCAATAAAATCAATCTCAGGTACCTCCATAAACAACATCAATTTTCACACTCAACTTCAGCATAAGATATAGCAAGAGATTCATCACAATAAACAACATCAATTTCAGGCCCCTCTAAAAGATTTTCACAATCAGTTTCAGCATAATATGTATCAAGAATATCATCGTAATAAATAAAATCAAGCCTGGGTGCCTCTATGAAATTTTCATAATTACTTTTCACAAAAGATGTATCAAGACATGCTTCACATGCAATTTTAGACACCTCCCTGAAATTTTCTAAAGGAAAAGGAGAAATACTTACCTGATCGTACTGAAAAATACCTGGAGGTTCTACAAGAATAGATGTATCCATAGATTCCTTCTGGTCAAGTATTGGTTCTATCTCAGGCTCAAGTTCTGGTGGACACTCAACTGGAATAGGTGATCCTTGGGTTCTTGCTCCCATCATGCAAGTCCCTACACTTTCTGGCTTATCCTCTGAATTTTCTAATGTATCAGTCAATGTTGGTGGTCCCTTGGGCTATGTGCAATCCCCTACACCTGTAGAATCATCTCCTGTGCATGCTTCCTTAGTAATATCTACAACAACCTTATTAGAAAAATTAGGACTATCAATAGCAATATCATCACAAAATAAAAGATAAGAAGAGTCCTGTAAAGCTTCAGTTTCGAATTCAAGGCTATCATGTGCTTTTCCATCCATCTCCTCTAATGCCTTCACAACTGATGCATCCTCAGCTTTCTCTGAAATCAAATCTCCTCCCACTATGTCAAATGCAACATCATCAGCAATTAACTGTGCCTCAACAATCTCATCTGGGGTGTCCATGCTCATAATAGAGTGATCTCCCCTAGGGTCCTTCATGGCATCGAAAATACTAAACTGGACAACTGTGTCCCCCACTTCCATCGAAAGTGTGCAAGCATAAACATCAATTTTTGTTCTGGCAGTCTTCAGAAAAGGCCTCCCAAGGATAAGTGGGCATCTATGTGCAAGATATTCTCCTTCCATGTCTAGAATGTAGAAGTCTGCAGGGAAAATCAACTCTTTAACTCTTACCAAAACATCTTCAATAACTCTTGCTGGATGGGTCTGGCTTTTGTCTGCTAGCTGAATTACCACTCCAGTGGGTTGTAGAGGGCCAATACCAAGCATCTGGAAGACTGATCTGGGTATTACATTGATGGAGGCTCCCAAGTCTAACATAGCGTCATGAAACATAGTCCTCCCTATCTCACATGATACAGTAAAAACTCCAGGGTCTTCACACTTCTGAGGTATGGCATGGATGAGTGCTGAAACATTTTTCCCCAAGCTGACTAACTCATTCTCCTTAAGCTTTTTCTTGTGAACACATAGATCTTTCAGAAATTTTACATACTTAGGAATCTGTTTAATTATGGTCAACAAGGGTACATTAATTTCCACTTTGCTGAAAAGTTTTACCAGCTCAATATAGTCTTGGGCTTTCTCCTCCTCCATTTGCCTTTTGGCTTGAGTTTGCCGCTGTGGAAAGGGCAAGGGAACCCTCATTTCTTCCTCTTGAACCGAATTTGGAGGGGCTGAATTGTGAGCTGCTGTCCCACTCGATGTAGCTGCTGTGATGTTGGTTCCAGGGCTGATTTCTCCCTCATTTTCCACCAAAATCACAGGATTACTTGATGAAGGAGTTGCACAGACTAGGGGTGGAACCAGCTGATTTTGAAGCAATTTCGGGGCTGATTGGTGCTGAAAATGTAGGTGCTGCCCTGTTTTCAGAAAATTCTGCTCTTGGACTCTTTTGAGATGAAGTAACCTTCCCACTCCTCAAAGTAATAGCGATAACATTTCCCCTTGGATTGGGAATAGCTTGAGAAGGTAATTGGCTTGATCCTTGAGCTTTACTTTGATTTATTTCACTAGCCAATTGTCTAATTTGCCTTTCGATGTTTTGTAAGGCACCAAAAATATTACCCTGCTATGATTGTTGGAATTGGGTTTGTTGGGGCTGATAGGAGGGCTGAAATTGTTGTTGAAAGGGCTGATAATTAGGCTGGAATGATGGTTGAACTTGCTGAGAATTATAGCCTTGAAAATTCTAATTTTGAAATGGGAATGGTTGCGGTGAAGGTTGAAACTGAGTGGGCTGAATGTTCTGATTCTAAAGTTGTGAGGGTTGGAAAACTTGCTGGTTTTGAGGTTGGGATGTCTGAAATGTTTGAAAACCTTGCTGCCCCTGCTGAATTGGCTGGAATTGCTGCTGAGGTTGCTGAAATGTTGGTTGAAATGGCTGAATTTATGGCTGGAATTGTTGATTTTGGGGCTGGAATTGCAGATTTTGATGCTGAGATTGTTGTGGTTGCCGGAAGTTTGTTGCGGCTGCTGAAATTGTTGTTGTTGCGGGTTCTGTTGGTAGAAAGAATTCCCATACCTCTGATTTGGATGATCCCTCCAACCAGGGTTATAGTAGAGGAGTAGGGGTTATTCCGGGCTTGAAATTGTCCCCTAACCAATGCCGCTATTGTCTCATCTTGTTGGAGATTGGGACATGAATCTGAATTATATTCCTGACTAGAGCAAATACCACATACCCTTATCACTTGGCTTGATTGTGGAGGTACCGAAGAGTTGGGATTTTGGTTTGCATTATTAAGACCCCATTTGCTTTCTCAATGATGTGAGCTCTACCAGAGAATTCTTAATTTCCTTTTGTTCATTAGAAGCCACTTGGACCTCATTCACTCCTCTGGTGGACAATGCTCTGCTTCCAAACTGCTGTGAGTTCTCTGCCATGTTTGAAATAAGCTCCCTAGCTTGTTCTGGTGTTTTGTTAACTAGGGCTCCTCCCGCTGCAGCATTTATCAAAATCCTATCCATCTGTAATAAGCCCTCGTAGAAGTACTGAATAAGGAGCTGCTCGCTGATCTGGTGCTGTCGGCAACTGGAGCATAACTTGTTAAATCTCTCCCAGTAGTCATAAAGAGTCTTCCCCACCACTTGCTGTATACCACATATGCTTTTTCTGATGATTGCAGTTCTGGAGGCTAGGAAATATTTTTCTAAAAATGTCTTCTTCATGGAAATCCAGCTAGACACATGCCCAGTAGGTAAATAGTAGAACCAATCCTTTGCTGCTCCAGTCAGAGAAAATGGAAAAACCCTCAGCTAGATATCTTCCTCTGAAATCCCCTGAGGCTTCATTGTGGAGCATACTACGTGAAATTCATGCAGGTGCCTGTTTGGATCTTCTCCAGATAATCCTTGAAATTTAGGTAGCAAGTGGATGAGTCCAGATCTAAGCTCAAAATCGCCAGTCAGCTCTGGATAAGCAATGCTGGAATACTGAAAGGTATCATCTGGTGCTGCAAGTTCTTTCATGGTCTTCTGGTGGTCTGCCATTATAATGCCAGAATGAGTAGGAATAGTCTGAAGAGGAGGAATGTCAATAGCCTCAAAAATTATGCCTTGGTTCCTCCTGGCTCTGAAAGTTCTCTCAATTTCATGGTCAAAGTCCTCTAGATCACCACCTGCTGACCTGGTCGTAAAATAAACAAATCGCAGCAAATGTATATGGAAAAATGGAACAGATAAAGTAAATCACAAGACTGGATCAAGAAAAATATGAAATAAGCACACAAGCAAAAATCAAACAAACTCAACTAGTGTGTTCCCCGGCAACGGCGTCAAAAATTTTGATAGACCCGAAATATAGGTGTCACGAATGTGGGTCTCAAAATTTAGATATTCTTAAAGCTGAAAGCCTTTTTGCTAACAAGAATAAAAATGTAGTAAAGGGGCCACAGGTCGTATTTTTCCTAGGGCTAGTTAAGGTTGTTTGATTCAAGCTCGAGTTTATGTGTCCTTGATATTTTTGGGTTTCAAATAAAATCTGGGTTTGGTTTGCAATTCAGAAATGAAAACACAATGGAAAGAAAGAAACTTAACTAAATGAACTAACAAGATAAATGCAACTAATGAACTCAACTAATGGGAAATTAATCAACCAATGCAACTTAGCCGAATTTGGAAAACAAATCTGAACTCAGAAGCAAGTGCACACTACAAATTGCATTGAACTCCAGGAATTACCAATCAAAACCGGAACTTAACTTGATACAAATGCAACAATGAAATCTTGATACTCAAGGAGAAAGAAAACTATGTGCCAAATTGATACTAAGTGCAGGAACTATACATGACAATTCAGAATTGGACTGATCAATTTAGTTTGGGAAAACAAAGCTATTAGTGAAGAGATTTGCAGAACTGAATGAAGAAATTCGAAACCTTAAGACTGATCAATTAAAACAGAACTATTGTAGAGATTAAATGGAGGAAAATAGAATCTTGAAGCAGAAATGCAGCAACAAAAATTTGATGCAAAGTCCAACAAGCAACTGATGTGAAGCAATTGGATGTTAAGCAAACAAATCGGGTACAAAATTCAGCAGCAAATAAATGCAGAAACAAACTCAAGGGAAACAAAATTTCAAAAACTAAACTGATGTGTAGAAATGGAACAGCTAACTTGCAGAAACTCAGAATCAATATAGAGCAGAAACAAACATATGCGAGCTTAAGTCAAGTGCACTAATCTAAAGTTCAGATAAGATTCACAAGAGAGAGAACTCACTTGATACAATTTCAGGACTGATAAACCGAAACTTGCAGAATTGGAAACTAAGGTTTGCAGAAATGGAAGCTGAAGTTTTGCATAAATAAACTAACACGCATCAATCGAAACTAAATGCAGAAATGGAATTCAAGTGCTTTGTAAATGAGACAAGCTACAATTTAAATTCAGAAGATAAAACTAAATCTAGCTTGATACGCAATTCAGGAATTCAAGAAGGAAACTGATACGCAATAAGAAAAACTGATACGCTACAAGCTAAGTAAATGCAAAAATGAAACTTAACTGCGAAGCGAGCTTAGAAATGCAACGTTCACTACACAAACACCCTAGCTACTAAGAGTGCTGAATTGAAACCTACTAACTGCAGAAATGATTCAGACAAATTAAATTCACTGAAACAAAATTCAGAAACTGAAATTAGCTTTTAGAAATTTAAAGTACTGCTAAGAACAGAAAATTCACTAAGAAATTATCATCAATCCCTTCTCTTAGCTCAAGAACTCCTTGCCGTCACACAAGGGTGAGCCTCGAACTCGTAAGCTCAACAAATCACTGGGAAAACTGTCTCTGCGAATCAATCCAACTCAAACTCTGCTCAATCTGAAAATCCCATTCGATCCCTTCAATCTCGCTGTGGTTGATTGCGACGATGGCTTGGGGATGATCAGAGCACTCCAGAGGACCCTCCAGATAGCTCAGATGGATGAAAATGGTGCACAACCGAGACCGAAGAACCAAACGGCAGAACTAAGGAAACCTCACTCAGCTATGTTATTTGGGCAAATTGGAGCTGGAATCTTCACGGAGAGATCTTCCCAATGATCTAGAACTTGATCTAAGCTTGGAATTGATGTGGTCACACCTTCGGATGAAGAAAATTTCTGAAGAAAATGAAGAACAATCGAAGGAAACGAGCCGCGGCGAGGAAGACGCGACAAGCTGCAACCTGGGGAGAATTAGTTTAAATACTTTGAATCGGACGGCTCAGATTGTTCACGACAGATCCAACGGTTAGATTTCAACCGATCGAACCCAATCTCTCCAGATCACAATCATGGTTTGGGATCTGCCTCGGGGTAGCTCGGATCTTCCAGATTTACAACGGATGGCTCAGATCAACCTGATCATTGAATAGACGATCTAGATCCTCTTGGCTTGATCCAACGACTGGATCTTCTCCGATTTATCCCTAAACTTCCAGATCTCATTATGAAGGTCAGATCTACCTTTCCTCAGCTGTGATCCATCTGATTTGCTCTGGATGATCCAGATCTGTTTATCTTCTGAATGGATAGCTCACAGTTCTCCAGAGCTTGATCGCCTTGATCTGAGCCTGATTCTGACCAATCTTGACCTCGGTCCATGATCCTTTCAAAGCCTACAAACATAGATCAACAATTTAGTGGCAAAATAATTCAAATGTATCAAGATTTACAATAAAGCCCAAAATAGAATAGATTCATTAAACCTAAGCAAATTTCAATATTAAGCAAGCAAAATATGGGTCATACATAGATTTAAGAATCTGAAATAGTCAACAAAATAGTACTTATCAATCATCATCCATGGTTGGCCTTGATCTTCCATGAAATGTACAAAATAAGCTTTTGAGTTACATCTGTTAGGGCAATCGGCCCAAGTATGATTGGGAAGATCATGGTTTTGATGTGTGTGTGCCAATATGATTAAGTTAGGATCTTATATTATTTTGATATGTGTGATTGAGTCTTGCAGGACTTGGTGAGTCACACATGGAGTATACATCCGAGCGACGAGAGACGAGGGAAGAGGACTCCAAGGGAAAGCCGGGGGAAGTGGACTTCAAAAGGCATACGTGAAGGATGGCATGGAGGCAAGCTGAGGGCTTGTGTGCACATCTGAGGGACGACAGCCGGTGGAAGAGGACTTCAAGGGGCAAGCCAAGGGAGTGAACTTGAAGGTATTCGTGAAGCGTGGTCTTCGGAGTGAGGAAGAGTGAAAATGTAAGCTGGGCAGTCCTGGGAATGGATCAGTCGACTGCCAGCGGGGAACTCAATCTCACAGAAAGATCAGTCGACTGGTCCAGGACCAGTCGACTGATCCGCCCGCAAAACTAGCCGTTGGCTGGCTACTATAGTGGGATCAGTCGACTGCCCTAGGGGCAGTCGACTGGTATCGGGCTGGACAGCTTAAGGAGTTGTCCTTTACTATATTTAAAGGGAGACTTTTGAACAGGTCAAGGTTGCGGTTCTAAAGAGTAGAATCAGGTCCCAAGTGCTCAAAATCTCCAACTCTTCCTCTCACTTTCTTTTCAACTTTGTAAAACGGAAGAGTGCCATTTGTCAAGGTTTCTCCACCTTGAAGGAGGCATTCATAGTGGAGCTCGTGCGTGTGGTGTGGATCCTTAGACTTGTCACCTCTCTGAGGTGCATACCAAGTAAATCAGGGGGTTAGCATTATTTTTACTGTTTTTATTGATTTTGTTTGTGATTAGCTAACCATCTTTGTAAACAAAATCGAAAGAAAGCTATTCACCCCCCCCCCCCCTCTAGCTTGACTTCGCGATCCTAACAAGTGGTATTAGAGTCAGTTCATTTCGGATGAACTCACCGTCGACCGGAGCATCAAAATGGCGTTTCAAGAAGGATATAGCACCACACGATCACCTTTCTTTGATGGCAATAATTTCGCGTATTGGAAAGGTAGGATGGAGTATTATCTTATGAATGACATTGAAAATTGGTGTAGCATTGTAAATGGATTCGAAATACCAATGAATGAAAGGGGAGAGCCTCTACCTATAAAAAATTGGACAAAAGAGATGATGAAGAAGGCACAAGCTAATGCAAAGGCTACAACGACTCTTCAATGTGGACTCTCAAAAGAACAATTGAACAAGGTGGGACCGTTCAAAACCGTGAAAGAGCTTTGGGAAAAGCTCATTGAGCTCAATGAAGGATTGAATGAATCAAGGATGGCCAAGAAGGATCTCTTGGTGGCACAACTCCAATCTCTCACCATGAAGGCCAATGAAACGGTAAGTCAATTACATGGAAGGGTCAAAGAGATCATCAATGAACTTCATGTCATAGGTGAGAAGGTGGAAAATAGGGATCTTGTGAGGTATGTACTGTTGGTGCAGGAAGCACCATATCGAACCTTGTTTTGATATTAGCAAAGGATTCAAAGTTAAGTGTTATTTGTGATCTAACAATGTTACTCAAGTGGTGTCAGGAAAAGTCCTAGCGAAGGGCTGCTAGGCACCTGGCGAAGGACTACCAGGAAACAAAGTCCTAGCGAAGGGCTGCTAGGCACCTGGCGAAGGAATGCCAGGATACAAAGCCCTAGCGAAGGACTGCTAGGCACCGGGCGAAGGACAGCTTGGTATCCAAGACCTGGCGAAGGACCGCTAGGCAAAAGTCCAACCGGAGGAGCCGGTTGGCATCAGGTAAATTCTCCCGAGAGGAGTAGGTGAGGACGCGTTCCCCGTCGAGGGAACAGTAGGTGTCGGTTCGACCTAGGGTTCCATTTTGGGAGGCCTAAAGTCAGAACCAAGACAGCTAAGGCTATATAAACTAACATCTTATTACTTTATGGTGTTTTGGACTAACCCTGGATGCAGGACCGAAGGAACGAGTGTCTGCAGCTCAGAGAGCCTCAAAGGAGTGAGGCAGCAGCTGACCAGGGCGCCCGGAGTGTCCCGGGCGCCCCCAAGGTGAACACAAAACAAAGCAAAGCAAAGTGAGCTTCTTCAGCTTATGGGCGGGGCGCCCCCTATGCTCCCGGGCACCCCCAGTGCAAGCCTACGAACCAGAAGTCAGCGAAGCCAAGGGATAAGATTTGACTCGGTCAATGCGGACACCCCCAGCGTCCCGGGCGTCCCCGTCAAGATCTGATCCCGAGTTTGAAGGGATCAGAAGCTGACCGAGTGAAAGTCGGATCGGCCGACACGTGGGGGGGGGGGCGCCCCCGACGTTCCGGGCGCCCCCAGGGGCTATAAATAGGCCCTCGACCCCAAGGCTCAGAACAACACTTCTTCAAACGCTATTACGTTCTTCTGCTCCTGCGCTTTGCTCCAGAAACCTTCCAACTGGACACACAAGCCCCGACAACGTCCCTCTGCTCCGAGAAATATCTCATATCGGATGTCGGTAACAAAGAACTGTCATTTCATTTCTGTTATACTACTACTGTAATGTTTTTGTAAGAATTATTGCGCATATATAGAATTGCCCTCAGTAAACGGTCAACGACCGTGGGCCTTGGAGTAGGAGTCGACCTAGGCTCCGAACCAAGTAAAACCACCTGTGTTCGCGATTGTTTTTATTCCGCTGCGTACTTGCTCTAGTTTCTTTAATCTGAACGTTTTACGATATTCACCCCCCCCCCTCTATCGTTTCTCTTGATCCAACATGTACTTCAATCCTTCCCTAGAACCACTTTATGGGCTTCAATTGTTGATGCCTATAAAGTTTCTAGGGATCTTTCATTAGTAAAATTAGATGATTTATTTTGTTAACAAGCTAACTTGTCTACTAAAGAGATGGGTGTAGCTTTTGTTGTAGAGAAAGAAAGAAAGAAGAAGAAAGAAAAGAAAAAGGTCGTCTACTCATCATCCGACTCGGAGGAGTCAAGTGCCTCCATGGATAGCGACCAAGAGGCATATATGGTAAGAAAAATGAGAAAGGCTTTTAAGAGTTTTTCTAACAAATCTTATGGTAGGAAAAGTTCAAGGAGTAAGGGCAAGGCAAAAGAAGTCATTTGCTACAATTGCCATGAAGAATGGCATATGAAGAATGAATGTCCACTTTTGAAGAAAAGAGAAGAAAAGAAGGAGGAGGAGAAAAAGAAGGATGAGAAGGAGAAATCAAAAGAAAAAGGAAAGAAGGATCTGTCATCATCAGAGGAGGAAGAAGACCATGTGTCTCATTTTGCATTAATGGGAGTGGACAACCTAGCATTATGCGAAAATGAAAAGAGCTCAAGCGATGTTGAAGGAGGGAGCTCGAGTGATGGGGGAGACCAATCCTCAGATTCAGACGTGTCGGTAAGTGAGGTATACAAGCTTCCCTCCACTACACTTGTCAAAATTATTTCAAGTACAAATGATGATTTGTTTGATGGAAACAGGAAAATTAAGAGTTTAAAAAATAAGGTTTGCATGTTAGAAGAAAAATTAGCATCCATGACCACTAAGGATAATATGCATGATCCTTCTCCTAGCCTAGATGAGTCATTTTTGGAAAAAGAAAATAGGGAATTAAGAGAAAAGGTAGAAAGTCTCACCAAGGCCCTTGGGAAGTTTCAAATTGGCTCAAGAAATCTTAATATGATAATTAATAGTCAAAGAGACGTATATAACAAGGCCGGGATAGGGTATAGACCCAAGACCAAGAAAGTGGCGTTTGTTTCTCTTATGGGAAGGAAGGGTGCTCCTAGGAAGCAAATTGTTAAAGGAAATGTAAAGAATGCATGGGTACCTATGAAATACTTGAATGATGTTTGTGGATTGAGCATATAGGTACCAAAAGCTTGTGTTTTTCGTGTTGTTTAGGTAGAAGAGAAGAAGGACTCAAACATGTGGATAGTGGATAGTGGGTGCTCAAGGCATATGACCGGTGATGTGAAAAAGTTTTCCACCATTAGCTACTTAAAAGAAGGCAGGTGTCCTTTGGGAATAGTGGAAAGCTCAAGATTATAGGTAGAGACACAATTGAGGTATCATCTAAAATTTTAATTCATAAAGTGTTTCTAATTAAGGACATGAAATTTAACTTGCTTAGTGTGAGTCAACTATGTGATGTCGGGTATAGATGGAGTTTCATGCAAGATAATGCTTGATTAGACATAATAGCTCTGAAAATGTCATGTTAGATGGATATAGGGAGCGAATCTTTATTATCTTAATCTCTCGTATGCTTCTAACATTTCTACTAAGTGTTTCATATCAAAAGAAGAAGAAGGATGATTATGACATTGAAGGCTTGGACACATCAACATGAAGAACATAGCAAAAGTGGCCAAGATGGAATTGGTGAAGGGACTACCAACGATCAAATATGAAAAGAACAAAATGTGTGATGCATGCCAAGAGGGTAAACAATCAAAGTCATCACATAAAGGTAAAACCTCCCTAGTACTTCCTTACCACTAGAACTATTGCATTTAGACTTGTTTGATTGTCATAGTACTCCTTCATTGATAGGAAACAAATATTGCTTAGTAATTGTAGATGATTTCTCTAGATATTCTTGGGTTTATTTCATGAGACATAAGGATGATACTCTAGAAATATTCATAGGATTTAGTAAACGAGTTGAAAATGAGAAACATCTCAAAATCAACCGAATTAGGAGTGATCATGGTGGAGAGTTTGAAAATGAAAACTTCTCACATTTTTGTCTAGAGAATGGGTACAAACATGAATTTTCATGTCCAAAAACCCCACAACAAAATGGTGTGATAGAAAGAAGGAATAGGGCTTTACAAGAAGCGGCTAGGAATATGCTTAATGTCTATTCCTTACCTAGCTATTTTTGGGTGGAAGTGGTAAATACCACTTGTTACATCCAAAACCAAGTCTTAATTCATAGATTTTTAGGAAAAACACCATTTGAGTTATGGAATGTGAGGATTCAACAAATTCACCATTTTAGAGTTTTTGGGTGTAAGGTCTACATTTTGAACACTAAGGATGATTTAAGAAAATTTGAGTCTAAGGCGGATGAGGGAATCTTAGTTGGATACTCATCTACTAGTAGAGGGTATAGAGTGTACAACAAGAGGACTAGAGTGATTGAGGAATCATCCAATGTGGATTTTGATGAGTCTACTAGCACTTACCCTAGGAAGTCTTCCATTGACAAGGATGTAGAAGAAAATCAAAACATTATCCAAGAAATGCAAGACTTACATTTAGGGGGCATTGATCAAGGGGGAGGGAGAAGTGTATTGGAAGATGAAAGAGACAATGATATTCATGTAATAAATGAGCCTATCACCTCTAGGACTCTAAGACAACATCAAGATCATTTCATTGACCAAATAGTTGGAGATGTTACCCAAGGAGTAAGGACTAGGTCCTACTTTAGAGATCATGCTAGTCAAATTGCCTTAATTTCACAACTAGAGCCAAAATCAATTAATGAAGCCTTAGATGATGTGGATTGGGTTCTAGCCATGCAAGAAGAGTTAAACCAATTTGAAAGAAGTGAAGTGTGGGAGTTAGTGCTTAGACCCAATGATTGTACCATTGTCACAACAAGATGAGTTTTTAGGAACAAATTGGATGATCAAGGGAAGATTACTAGGAACAAGGCTAGGTTGGTGGCAAGGGGGTTTAATCACGTTGAAGGCCTTGATTATAATGAAACATATGCTCCCGTGGCTAGATTAGAATCCATTCAGATTTTATTAGGATATGCCGCTCACATGGGTTTTAAGCTTCATCAAATGGATGTGAAATCGACATTTCTTAATGGAGTTATTAAGGAGGAGGTATATGTAGAACAACCACCCGGGTTTGAAAACATAAATTACCCCAATCATGTCTATAAACTAAGGAAAGCCTTATATGGACTAAAACAAGCACCCCCGGGCTTGGTATAAAAGGCTCTCATCTTTCTTAGTATCCAAGGGTTTTAGGAGGGGAACGATTGATCCAACTTTATTTCTAAAATCTAAGGATAAGGACATCTTTGTGGCCCAAGTATATGTTGATGACATTATTTTTGGGTCAACAAATAGTGAATTTCTCCATGAGTTTATCAAGTGCATAGAAAATGAATTTGAAATGAGTCTTGTTGGGGAATTGACCTTCTTCTTAGGATTACAAGTCAAACAAACAAATGAAGGGACTCATATTTATCAAACAAATTATGCTAGGGAAATCATAAAGAAATTAGGATTAGAAAATGCTAAGGTAGCATCTACCCCCATTGGAACAAATGTAAAAATGGATAGTGATCTTGAAGGGAAGGTGGTAGATCCAAAATAATATAGGAGAATGATTGGTAGCTTGTTGTACCTAACCGGTACTAGACCGGATATATTATTTGCGGTAGGTATGTGTGTCAGATCATTTAGAATCGATAGACGGGGGGTGAATATCGATCGACAATTTTCGGATAAAAACAAGAGCAATTTGCGCAGCTAAAAAATTCAATGCTAACACCGTTATTTTTTACTTGGTTCGGAGTCGCGGTCGGCTCCTACTCCAAGGCCCACGGTCCTTGACCGTTTATGATAGGCAATTCTATATTCCGAAAAAATAGTACAAATTTGAAGTTGAATACAGAATTAAAAAATTACAGCAATTTAAACTTTATACCGACAACCAGAGAAGATTGAAAATCGAAGCCGCAGATCATCGTTGGCGCTTAAGACTTGAGCACGGAGCGTTTGGAGCAGAATGCTTGAAAGAAATCGTTGAAAGCAATTGTTTTCTGAAAAAGGGGTGAACCCCTTTATATAGTAGTCGCTTGGGTGCCTGACACGTGGCCTTCCCTGCACGAAACTCCATCTGCAGACTTGGCCAGCGCTTATCCCTTCAACTGGGGCGCCTAAGCTGACTGGGGCGCCTGTATCAACACAGGCACCTCAGATACTAACGTGAGGCTTGCTTTAAGGTGGCTTGAAAACACCCTTGTCTAGGGCGCCTGTCCCCATGCAGGCGCCTATATAAACAAGCGCCTGACCTCATTCAGGCGCCTGGGAGCAGGAAACTTTTACCTTTTGTTCCTGCAACCAGGGTTAGTTCCAAAATACAAAGAACAGATAAATAATATATTGTTAAGCATAATTAACAGCCAAAGCTGTCTTGGTTCTGACTTTGGGCTTCCAAAATCGAACCCTAGGTCGAACTGACGCCTAGTGTTCCCTCCTACAGGGAACACGTCCTCACCTACTCCTGTCAGGAGAGTTTACCTTTTTGACAACCGGCTCCTCCGGTTGGACTTTTGCCCAATCTTCCGAATCAGGTCTTCGTGCCCAGTCCACGACCAGGACTTATTGCCCAGCTTCACTCATCAGGTCTTCGGTGCCCAGTCCACGACCAAGAATTATTGCCCAGCTTCACTCACCAGGTCTTCGGTGCCCAGTCCATGACCAGGACTTATTGCCCAGTTTCACTCACCAGGTCTTCGGTGACCAGCCTGCGGCCAGAACTTAGTGCCCAATCCATGATCAGGACTTAGTGCCTAGTTGACCTAGGACATTTCCTACACACTTGAGTAACATCGTTAGATCAAAACAAAACCTTAACTTATGAACCATTTGTTGGAGCAATCGGCCCTAAGATGGTCCGGAGTGACCAATGGTTTTGATGTTTGGGCAAAGGGTTTAAGTTAGATTTACCCTTGTATTTGATATGCGTATGTTGAGTGTGCAGGTTGTACAGGTTACGCATATGGACCTGACTGGACGGCCTCAGTACGGTGAAGGATGGCATGGAGGCCAGCTGGAGGCTGGCGTGCGCATCTGAGGGACCCTGGAGTGCAAGGACGATGAGCTGATAGGCACGGACTTTGAGGCGTACGTGAAGGGTGGCATGGAGGTAAGCTGGAGGCTTGCGTGCGCATCTAAGAGACGAGGGCCGAAGATGAAGAGGGCGCGCGCGAAAGCAATAGTCGAGGCTGCGGAAGAGGAGTCAGTCGAGTCGTGAGGGTCGAGTGCTGTGTGAATGTACTCGGGAAGGGATTCAGCTAGGGACCAGTCGACTGCGCTGGGGGCAGTCGACTGGTAGGTGGCTGGTGAGCTGGCAAATTCGAACATTGGGAGTGTCAACGGTCGAATTTGGCTGGCACCAGTCGACTGCCCTGGGGGCAATCGACTGGTAGCGAGAAATCAGCCCGAGTCCTATTTAAAGAGAACTTCGTGGTGGCTGAGTTTCTTGACGAAACTCGCTTGGGTAAAGCGTGTTCGTAGCCTTTTGTGCCCAGATAGTGTCCAAGGTGTTGTGGTGAGGTTTCTCACCCACAAGGAGCGACGCGGGCTAGCCGGTGGTTATCCGGGGAGTGATCCACTAAAGGATTCTTGGATTACTCTCCCTCCTTCAGTGGATCACTCCCCGGGGCCGGGGTGGATACCAAGTAAATAGGTTTGTTAGCGTTGTTCTTTCTTGTTAGTTTTTGTTTTATTATATATTCCGCTGTGCAACTAACCATGTAGGAAGAAAAGTATTCGAAAAATGCTATTCACCCCCCCTCTAGAGTTCGGAACGATCCTAACACCATTTGCCATTATCAAAACACAGGTTCGATCTTGGTGCTTTCGGCACCAACAATCTCCCCCTTTTTGATTTATGACAACTAGGTTCAAAAAGTTAAGTTTAATCAGTTAAAGCATATATAACAAGTATGTTTGATATAACAAGCATGTTTATAAAGGAGATTAATTTTTTTTGAAAAAAATATTTACTAAGCTCCCCCTGAAATAGACATTCTCCCCTGATGCTTTCAATGATATGCAGTTTCAAAAAGTCTAATTGTTTTAAATTTTGACTAAGTGTTTTTTAAAGTAAAGCATTTGCAACGTACAAAGATTTTCCATTTAAACCAATTTTTGTACAAACTTTTTACTTTGAAAAAAATTTCACTTAAACCAATTCTTTTCACTAAAAAGAATTTTGCACACTTTGAAAAAATATTTTAATTTTGTGCACTTGAAAAAATGTGCATTTCAAATCATGCTTAAAAAATTACTTAAGAAATATTTGCTTAGAAAAATGCACTTAAGAAATTTTTGCTTAGACAAAAAATACACTTGGAAAAATTTGCTTAGAAAAAAAATACACTTGGAAAATTTTGTTTAGACAAATGCGTTTGAAAAATTTTGTTTAGAAATGTGCACTTAGAAAAATTTTGCTTAGAAAAATGCACTTAGAAAAATTTTATGCACAAACAAAATTAGTTAGCAAAATATTGTTGTGCATTTGGAAAAATATTTTTACTTAGAAAAAAATTAATGTTTTTACTTAGAAAAAAAGTTGTGCATTTCGAAAAAAATTTGTGCTTAGAACCATGCACTTAGAAAAATTTTGCTTAGAGAAGATGCACTTAAGATATTTTTCTTAGAAAAATTTGTGCCTTTAGTAAAATATATTTTTAAAAATAACATCTGCAGTTGAAAGTTCAACTTTACTTTTTGAGAAGGGAGAATAAATTTTTGAAAATTTGAAAATTTTACTCTTTTTTTTTCTCTCTCCCCCTTTGCCACATATCAAAAAAATTATAGAAATCTAATTGCAAATCAATTTTGAATCAGAGTTAGTAAAAATTTTAGTATGTATTGAACCAACTCTAGTGAATTCAAGCAATAAAAAGGACCAAACCAATTAAACTAGACTTGTTCGGGTCCTGTCTAACCCAGTTAGCTACTTACTAACTGTTATATAACAGTAGCTTTCACTAGGGTTAGTCAAGTTAAGTGATTTGATCAAGTTAGATTGTCTAAGCTTGAACACTTAACTTGATTGTTGTTCAATTGTATTTATCGCCCCAACTACTGTAGATGCACTGACTTAAAGCATCTTGAGTCAAGGCATATAGACCTAAGCATCTCAACCCAGTGTAAGTTATCAATCAAAGTACCCTAAGGTGCTTATGAGATGCTGGCTTCTAGATCTATAGGTGCATGCAATTCTAGGATTAAAGCCTAGGCTAAGTCCATTTGCGAGAAAACCTTAGTTTTAAAGGGGGTAAGTTTTTGAAAAATCTAAGTCGGAAAACCATTTTAAATTTTAAGACTTAATAAAAGAACTGATTTTTCAAAAGATATTAACTGCTAATTTTCGAAAAAAATTATGAAAATATAAAGATTTTTGAAAAGAAAAATGGGAAAGTCATATTCTACTAAGCACAACCCTAATTGTCTTTTTAGTAGGCTAAACTCAGATTCAAGTAAGGGTTTAGTAAAGATGTCAGCTAAATTAGATTTTGAGTCCTCATGCATAAGTACAATTTCACCCCTGGCTACATGATCCCTAACAAAGTGATGTTTTACTTCTATATGTATGGTTCGGGAATGATGAATTGGGTTTTTAGTCAGATTTATTGAACTAATGTTGTCAATAAACACTTTGGTTTGGGTATAGTCCAGCTGAAAATCCTTAAGAGTGTGCATCATCCATAAAAGCTATGACACACACTCTCCTAGGGCAACATATTCTGCTTCAGTTGTAGACAAAGCTACGCAGTGTTGCTTTTTACTACACCACTGACTAGACTATGTCCTAATAATTGACAACTTCCACTTGTACTCTTTCTATCTAGTTTACACCCAGCATAATCAGAGTTAGAGTATCCTGATAATTCAAAAGTGGAAGTCCTAGGATACCAAATACCTACATTTAGGGTACCCTTAATATACCTTAGGATTCTTTTTAGTGTTGCTAAGTGGGATTCCTTAGCATAGGTTTGGTATTAGCACACATTCCTACTGCGAATAAAATGTCAGGTCTACTAGCAGTTATGTACAATAGGCTACCAATCATACTTCTGTATAATTTTAGGTCAACTGGTTTACCTTTAGGGTCATTATTATTTTGATATTTGTAGCCATGGGAGCACATAAACTTTTAGAATTTTCCATTTTGAATTTATTTATTATTTCCTTTGCATATTTGGATTGATGACGTGGTTACCATCCCTGATTTGTTTAATTTGGAGACTTAAGAAAAAGTTCAGCTCACCTACCAAGCTCATTTCAAATTCGCTCTCCATAATTTTGACAAATTCTTTTAAAAAGTTAGAATTTGTTGACCCAAATATAATATCATCTACGTATATTTGAGCTATAAATATATCATTTTCTAAGGTTTTAACAAATAATGTTGAGTCAATTTGTCATTGGTTAAATTTCTTAGAAATTAAGTAAGTTGATAGTCTTTCATACCAGGCCCTAGGTGTTTGTTTCAACTCATAAAGGGCTTTCCTAAGTTTGAACACATATTCAGGTTTATCTATGTCCTCAAATCTTGGGGGCTGCCCTACATATACTTTTTCTTTTATAAACCCATTAAGAAAGGCAGACTTGACTTCCATTTGGTATAGTTTAAACCCTTTTATGGCCTGCAAAGGCTAGTAACATCCTAATTGATTCAAGTCTGGCTACGAGGGCATAGGTTTCATCATAATCTAATCCTTCGACTTGACTAAACCCTTTAGCTACTAAGCGGGCTTTGTTTCTCACAATCTCCCCTTGGTTATTTAGCTTGATTCTAAATACCCACTTAGTGTCTATAACTGACTTACCCTCAGGTTTAGGTACTAAGTCCCAGACATGGTTTCTCTCAAATTGGGCTAGTTCTGTGGGTGCAAGTTGCATCAGTGATGTCCTCCTCTAAATGTTTCAATGTTTGACAATATACTTAAGTCAGTGATACATTGAACAAGGGAAGGGTTAGTTAAGAAAAGTATAACAAAGTGAAGAAAAGTCCTAGTTAACCTAGGCACGAAGTCCTGATTCAAGGAATTGGGCACTAAGTCATGGTGAGTGAAGCTGGGCACTCAGACCTGGCCAAGGGTTGGGCACCGAAGACCTAGTTCGAGGAATTGGGCACGAAGTCTTGACCAAGGGTTGGGCACCAAAGACCTGGTACGGGGAATTGGGCACGAAGTCCTGCCGAGGGTTGGGCACCGAAGACCTGGCCGAGGGTTGGGCACCGAAGTCCTAGACTTAGGGTTTGGGCATGAAGTCTTGGTCCGAGGGATTGAGCAACTTAGCTGAGCGATGACTAAGGACAGAAGTAGAGACGGGTCGAGGTTCGGACTTCTCGAGATCCGAGAGTATCGGAGACTAAGCAAAAGTCCACCCGAATGGACTGGGTGGCAACCGTCTCCTGAAAGGAGTAGGTGAAAGGTGCGTTCCCGGGGGTGGGAACTTGCATCAGTTCGACCTAGGGTTTCATGGAAATTCGAAGTCATAACCAAGTCCTTAAGGTTAATAATGTATGTATATTTGCTTTATATTTGTGTATCTTGCAGGTACCTAGAATGGAAGACAAAGCAGGCAAACAACGGGGCTGGAACCCAACTAGCTAAGCGCCCCATTGAAGGGGGCGCCCTAATGGAGCTAGGCACCCCCATCAACTGGGGCGCCTCAGTCAAAGAAGGCAGAGCAGGTTTAGTCAAAGAAGGTAGAATAGGCTTACATTCAGGCGCCCTGGTTCAAAGCTGTATTTGCTGCTGCGAGTTCGAAGCAGAGATAAGCTTTGACTGGGTACCCTGGTCAGAGGCCTTATCTGCTGCGGCGAGTTCGACGCAGAGATAAAGTTTGACCAAGCCCATTGAGGCGCCCCGGTGATCACAGGGGCCCTAATGAAGCCTATAAAAGGGGCTTCGATGCCAAGGCTCAGCACACAACTTCTAGAATCATTCTGAGCACTCCAAACAGAAGAAACGCGCTAACGACGAAGCTCTGCGACCAAGGAGCTCCGTGAGGAAGTGTGCGGCACTTCGGAGATCCAGATCGGTCGAGTCTTCAACTCTGTTTTGTTCGGTTTGAATTTATTTTCAGCACGTATTTTATCTATCTTTTGTTTGTAACTCCTGCACTGTAAGACAGGTTTCTCCGCCTCCGGAAAGTCCGGAAAGGAGACCATTAGTGGATGGGTGTTCCCGTGCTTAGGCCTTGGATGTATTGACCTGGGGGGTTGCAAACCAAGTAAAAATTCTCGCGTCCGCTGTGTTGTTTGTTTTCTTGTTCTGTATATTTTTCACTGCACTAACTCTGAGTCTAGAACGAAGATCTGAAAGTTTACGAGTTTCCGCGAAAGATTTTTACGGTCGATATTCACCCCCCTATCGACGGCACCGATCCTACAATTGGTATCAGAGCCAGACCGCTCTTCACCGGACTAACCGCTGACGGAGCAAAGACGCCAGGAGTTGAGGGGGAGCTCAAGGGTGATTCAGGTATATTTTATTTTAAATGTCAATCTTTAAATTCCACATAATATGTTTCAAGTGCAGGGAGATAGGGCACTATAAAAATCAGTCCCCTATTAGTAAGACTCGTTCTTCACTGGAAGCAAAGGAGGCACCGGCGCCTAGAGTCCGGAGGGACAAGAGCCACGTACGGTGCTTCAAATGTGAAAAGTACGGACATTACAAAAATTAGTGTCCCGCAAAGGTACGCAAAATTTACGTTCCGAAGAAGTTTCAATTTCCTGCACTGTCGTATGATAATTTTCCTGAAAAATTAGAATTATTACATAATCATCTCAATACTTTGCATGACCAACTAGAAAATGTAGACAGTAATAAATTATCAAAAATTAATTCTTTAATTGTCAATATTAATGCAATAATATTGAAATTAATTCTGAATTTTTTAAGGATAATATTGAAATTAATTCTGAATTTCCTAAGGATAATATTGAAATTAATTCTGAATTTCCTAAGGATAATATTGAATTCAAATTTGAAGATCTTAAGGATAAATCTGAATTCAAATTTGAAAATCTTAAGGATAAATCTGAATTCAAATTTGAAAATCTTAAGGATAATATTTTGAATTCAAATTTGAAAATCTTAAGGATAAATCTGAATTCAAATTTGAAAATCATAAGGATAACTTTGAGGATATTGAAAATAAAATTATGTTAGATGATAATTTAATTATCAAATTTTTAGATAATGTTGGAGATTATTACAAAATATTAACTAGTGGCCCTAATTACTCCACCCACTTTGAGGATATTGAAGGATGTGATTGTAATGATAAGGATGAGGAGGAAAAGGAATTATCTGAGATCAAGGCTATAGTTAATAAAGTTCACAAAGATTCGAATAACTCAAAATTATTAGAAAAACTTGAAAAGATAAATAAAGAAGAAATAGTAAAGGAATCAGAGATTTTCGAAATAATGAAAATATGAAACTAAACCCACAACTTTTAACCAATCCAGAAATTTTAAAAATTAAATCAAGATAAACCTTAAAAACTTTGATTAAATTTTAATTAATTTTTAAAGCCTTAATTGAATCCTTTAGTTTTTAAGATCAATTAATTCTTAACTTTAATTAATCCTTAATTTATTAATTTAAATATTAATTAATTCGAAATTAATCTTTAATTAACTCCTACAATTTATTTTTTTAATCAACTTCATTAATCTTTAGTTAATTCTTCAACTTAATTAATCTTTAATTAACTCCTTCAATTAATTTTTTCAACTTAATTAATCTTTAATTAATTCTTCAAATAATCTTTAATTAATCAACTTAATTAATCTTTAATTAATTCTTCAATTAATTCTGTAACGCCCCACCTTCTGGTACTATGCTTTAAGGCGGATCGCTACTAACTAACTGGCTGGCTGACTAATTAGTGATTTCTGATAATGCAAAACCAACTAGGAGAATTTCGAAAATTCTCATTTCGCTATTTACTGAACTAACAATTCATAAACATGTTAAAAGTACTAACTAGCCCAAAATAAATGAAAACTTTTATTTTATTATCTTGGCAGGATTCGATCCCCCAACCTCTGCATTGCATGACTAAGGCACTAACCAGCTGCTCTATCTCACTTCTATTTACATAGTACCAGTCGACTGCTATATTCCAGTCGACTGGTCGGGCCACAGAATGTTTCTGTGCCCGATACCAGTCGACTGGTGTTTTCCCAGTTGACTGGTAGTTCTGAAATTCCAGCTTTCAGATTTCCAGAATTTATCAAACTTGAGCCACAATGTACCAAAATCATGCCTAACATGCATAATGACATAAATAAAGTTCCACAACCATTCTAGGGCATTTATTACACGTTTTTGAAGGGTTTCTAGCATGTATAGCAACTTAGAAATCACAAAACGACATGTAGAAGCATAACATGAATGCGCCATGTTCGTATCAACTTCTTATTGAAACTATTCAGCATTCCTATCTAAAGCCATCCTTAGCTACTACATGTCATTCCATATGGTGCATTAATCTTAGAATAAGCATATCTTAAGTATTTAGCATGTAGATCAAAAGTATCAAGTTCTTACTCCTAAAGCGTAAACATGGGTCTAAATTACTCTATCACAAGTAAATGACTCATGACATTCAAGCATTCACAAAACCAATATTAAGTCAGGTAAGTAAACTACTTCAAGCATACTAGGCACCACGAATACAAGCCTAATTAAGTTCATACATGGTTCACATAATATATTGCGAAATAACTAAAGAAGCATAAAAAGGATTATTTCTATGTTTTGCAAGTTCCGAAGACTTTTATTCCAACTCCACCATCACACACACTTTGCATCAAGCCCGCCGCCTCCGCTACTAGTGCTTTCCTTTACCTGTATCTGCAATATAAGGAAATGCAAACTAATAAGCATAAAGCTTAGTAATTACCATCTAGCCTCACAAAACTATGAAAACTCGAATTATGATTTTGTAAAACATGCTATGCACATACATGCTCATATCCATAAGTAATCATGTTAGGCTCATGCTAAAATACATATCATAGAATGTCATGGCATATAACTGAGACATGGCACATACTGAACTAAAACTGAAAAGTAAGCTATAGCATGACATACATATCTGAACTGGAACTGAAACTAACTAACATAAAACTAAATACACCACATGCTAATATGAATTTCTGAAAACTAAATACATATAGTAGGTGAAAGTAATAATCAACTGCTGTGGGCCCGGCAATATACCAACTGTGTGCGCATCGCTAATAAACCCGAGGTAGCAAATCCTGAATCCATTAGGGTTCTACTAGGTTATCTAAACCTAGGGGCAACTAGGAGCCCATTCTATACTAGGTTATCTAAACCTAGAGGCAACTTGGAGCCTATCCCTGGACCGGAGTCCGGTACAATGCCACTGAAAATAAAATAGTCCTTTATACTTTTCTTTCCTTTTCTGATTCTTGCTTTTACTAGGTTATCTAAACCTAGGGGCAACTAGGAGCCCATCCCGTTGGACCTTAGTCCCAATCATAAACTGGAGCAAGAATTTCTATTCTTTAATGCTTTTTATAGCATTAACTGAACTGAACAATTTAACAAACACCTAACGTACGTGCTTGTTCATAATTTACGATTTCTAATCGTAGAACATACATATAAGGAGATAAAGCATACGGAAAATCGACTGAAACTACTTATACTGCAGGTGAGGGGTACTTACATCCTGCGCTAGGTTTTCTTACGAATAAAAATCTGAAATTCCTGAGGGAACGTCGAACTACAACGTTCTTCTTGCTTCTTGGCGTTCTCCTCGCGTCTACGAGGGTCCCCGTAGAGAATAGGGTCTCTTGAGACCTTCCCTTGGCTTCCCCTTTGTCTTGGGCGGCAAGAGAAGAGGAGAAGAGGAAGAAAATCGCGAGAGCGAGAGAGGGAGTCGGCGGTGAGAAGATGTGAGGGAAAAGAATGAATATAAAAACCCTAAGTTCTCCTTTTATACTTATGGAAAAATTTAACTAACTTTACCTTATCTATATTTCCCTCTAGTTTATGATAATTAAAATAGTTTAGCCCACTTGGTAAGTCTATTCTCTTCTCATGTATAGGTCTTGGGTTCAAACCCCATTATAATATTTTTACTGCGCATTCTATTTTTATTCATTTTTGCCTTATTTGTCCATGGAAAAATTCTATAAAAATATCCATAAATTCAGAATTAATTCTAGGATATTTCTAAATTTAGGTTTGAGAATTTTCGAGCGTTACAATCCTCCATACCTTATAAAAAGTTCGTCCTCAAACTTAAAACAACTCTGGGTATTTTTGTCTCATGTTGTCCTCTGGTTCCCATGTTGCCTCTTCTACTCTGTGATTTTGCCATATGACTTTCACTAATGGTACCTCCTTCTTTCGCAATTTCTTAACTGCTCGGTCTATTATCTGAATATGCCGACTATCATTACTGAGATCTTCGCGAACTTGTACCGTCTATGGCTCTATCACTTGGGTGGCATCTGGGATATGCTTCTTCAGCATGGAAACATGAAATACATTGTGGATAGCTGACATCTCCTGAGGTAGCTCCAACTCATAAGCTACTTTGCCAACTCTTCTAGTGATGGGGTATGGTCCTACATATCTGGGACTTAGCTTGCCCTTCTTCCCAAAATGCATTACTCCCTTCATGGGAGCCACTCTGAGAAACACTGAATCCCCAACTTCAAACTCTAATGGTCTGCGCCGTGTATCAGCATAGCTCTTCTGGCGGCTTTGAGCTGTTTCTATTCTCTGGCAGATCTGCTGTATGGCTACGGTGGTATCATCTATAAGATCTGTCTGTAGGCCTAACTCTTGCCTCTCACCACCCTCGTACCAACAGATAGGAGATCTACACCTCCGCCCATATAAAGCCTCATAGGGTGCCATGCCGATAGTGGCCTGATAACTATTGTTGTAGGCGAATTCTGCTAAGCACAGGTATCTGCACCAACTGCCCTTGAAATCTAGAGCACAAGCTCTAAGCATATCTTCTAGTACTTGATTAACTCTCTCTGTCTGACCATTTGTCTGAGGATGGAATGGAAAGCTGTGCTAAACTTCAGTTTGGTGCCTAGTGCTGTCTGTACGCACTCCCAGAAGTGCGAAGTGAACCTACTGTCCCTATCTGAAATGATAGTCCTAGGGACTCCATGTAGTCTGACGATCTCCTTGAGGTATAACTGAGCTAGCTGTTCCATGGAATAAGAGATCTTGATAGCTAGAAAGTGGGAAGACTTAGTCAATCTGTCAACTATTACCCAGATCGCATCATATCCATTCGTTGTTCTGGGTAGTCCCACTACAAAATCCATGGAAATATCTTCCCATTTCCATTCTGGAATCTGGATAGGCTGCAGAACTCCTCCCGGTCTCTGATGTTCTGCCTTGACCCTTTGGCATGTCAGACAGGTACTGAAATATCTGGCGATGTCTCTCTTCATCCCAGGCCACCAAAAACGTCCCTTGAGGTCTTGGTATATTTTGGTGGAACCAGGATGCATCGCATAAGGAGATCTATGTGTGTCCTCTAGGATCTTCCTTCGGAGTTCTTCTTGGTTCGGAACACATAAGCGGTCACCGTAGTACAGTGTCCCATTATCTAATAGGCGAAATTCTCCATTTTCGACTTCTGTTATCCCCTGCTTGATCTTCTGAAGGTCAGGATCTTGATCCTGTGCTGTCTAGATGTCTTCAATCAGGGTGGACACTAATGTCAAAGTGGAGAGCTGCCCAACTAAAATTTCCTGTCTGAACTCTGATAACTCTTTCCGAAGGGGCTGTGACATCGTGGACAAAGCTAGTAGGGTGACACTAGATTTTCTGCTAAGTGTATCTGCCACCTTATTAGCTTTACTTGGATGGTAGAGGATGTCGATGTCATAATCCTTGACTAGCTCAAGCCACCTGCATTGTCTCATGTTCAGATCCTTCTGAGTAAAGAAATACTTTAGACTCTGATGATCTGTGAAAATCCTACACTGAGCTCCGTATAAGTAATGCCTCTAAATCTTGAGAGCGAACACTACTGCAGCTAGCTCAAGGTCATGGGTAGGGTAATTCTTCTCATAATCCTTGAGTTGTCTAGAGGCATAGGCAATAACCTTGCCATTCTGCATCAGCACTGCTCCAAGTTCTAATTTAGTCGCATCGCTATATATGTCAAAGCTGTCAGTGGTCTCTGGAAGAGTCAGGATGGGAGCACTAGTCAATCTTCTCTTTAATTCTGTAAAACTGTTCTCGCAGTCCTCTGTCCACTGAAACCTTCTGTTCTTTCTGGTAAGAGCTGTCAGTGGGGAGGCTATTCTGGAGAAATCCTCTACAAACTTCCTGTAGTAACCGGCTAGACCCAGAAACTTCTGATCTCACTGGCATTCTTCGGTCTAACCTAGTTACTTACCGCTTCTATTTTGCTGGGGTCTACCATCACACCATCCTTGGAGATAATGTGACCCAGAAAAGACACCTGATCGAGCCAAAACTCACACTTAGAGAATTTCACATAGAGTTGGCTCCGCTGAAGAATTTCTAATACTGTTTTCAGGTGTTCTGTGTGTTCCTTCTGAGTCCTGGAATATATCAGAATATCATCGATGAAGACGATAACAAACTTATCTAAATATTCTCGGAACACTCTGTTCATGGGTCCATGAAAGTCGCTGGAGCGTTCGTTACGCCAAAAGGCATAACTACAAACTCATAGTGTCTGTATCTTGTTCTGAAAGCTGTCTTGGGGATATCACCCTCTCTGACTTTGACCTGGTGATAGCCGGATCTCAAATCTATCTTTGAGAAGACTGTGGATCCCTTTAGCTGATCGAACAAATCATCGATCCTGGGTAGAGGGTACCGGTTCTTGATGGTGACTTGATTCAAAGCTCGGTAATCTATACACAGGCGCATGGACCCGTCTTTCTTCTTCACGAACAACACTGGAGCTCCCCATGGTGAATGACTAGGGCGGATGAAGCCCTTGTCGAGTAACTCCTGTAGTTACTCTTGAAGTTCTTTCAATTCTGCTGGAGCCATACGGTATGGTGCTTTTGAGATCGGATTTGTACTGGAACGAGTTCGATCTCAAATTCAATCTCTCTGTCTGGTGCTAGGCCTGGTAGCTCATCAGGGAAAACTGCTGGGTAGTCGCATACCACTCGGACCTCTTCTAGCTTTTGGTCCTTCTCTTGCGTGGTATTGACTACATGTGCTAGAAATCCAGTACATCCTGTATTCAGCAGTTTCTGTGCTTTCATAGCTGAGAGAAATTTCCTGGCCTTCTTCTTCGATTCTCCGATGTATTCAAACTGTACTCCTTCTCCAGGTTGGAATATGACTTTCCTTTTACGGCATTCTATGGAGGCGCCGTACTTGATTTGGAAGCCATTCCAAAAATGACATCATAATCAGCCATATCTAGCACTATCGGATCACCATAAGCTCTCTGCCCGCTATACCGATTAGCACTGCACGAAGCCAGTGCGTGGATGCCATAATCTCTCCTGAAGGTAGGGTGGTTAAGAACTGACCACTGAGTACATTTGGAGGTATAGTTAACTTCTCTGCGAACGCCCTGGGGTTTCTGAGTTCCTGAACTGCCTTGGCCTTTACTTTCTATCATGACTGACTTCTGCTGTTGCAGGCTGTGCAGGTAGTGCTCGGTGATCAGAGCACTGCTAACTAGTTCTACTGAGGTTCGCGGCCAATGGACGCCGCTGGCCAAATTCAATGCTATTTCTGGCCTTAGCATCTTGAGCATTAGCCTGACTCGCTCTCGTTTAGTGTTGACCAGTTTAGGGCACAGGCGAGCCTGTCTGTTGAATATCTTCACGGCTTCCTCTACTGATAGGTTACCTTGACGAAATTCAGTGATTCATTATAATGCCGGTTAGTAACCCGCATATGAAAGAATTCTTTGAAGAACTCAGCTTCGAAGTTGGCCCACGTCATCTGATTTATGTCTCGTTGGGCCTTCACCCTTTCCCACACATTCTAGCATCTCCTGCTAGGCAGAAGGAGGCGCACTTCACTTTCTCATATTCTGGCCAGTCCAGAAGCTCCATGGTACTCTCTAGTGTTTTGAACCAGGCTTGTGCATCCAATGGTTCACTAGTGCCTGAAAAGGTCTCTGGTTTGAGTTTCTGCCACTGAACCAGATATGCTTCTCTTCTAGCTCCTACTGCTGGGGCTTCTGGTGCTATTGGTGGGATTGGTGCTCAAGGTGGAACATCTATCACTATTGGGGTTTCCACATTTGGTCCTGGCGTAGCAGTAGGTGTGGTTTGCTGATTAGCCCTTAAAGTGGCTATCTCTTGCTGCTGCTCCACTATCTGTCTCTGGAGCTGAGCCACTATCTCCACGAGATTAGGTGGAGTCACTATGTCAGTTGCCTCCTATTGAGGCTCAGTAGCTGGTGCCCTTCTAGTTGGGCGTTCTCTAGTTAATATCTAAAATAACAAACGACATACAGTTCATATTTTATTTCTAACAACATGCTATCAGATATAAACTAAAGTATTAAACATGCTTCCGTTAACCGTAAACAAAAACTGACTAGAACTCAGATAGCATGAATAACATGAAAATACTATAAATCTGGAAGCAAGAAAATATGGTAATGTGAGAGATACTCTTACTTGGAAGCTGCAGGTCTGATGCTGATGTGTGTGGAGAGGAAAGATGGAACTTGCTCTGATACCACTCTGTAAAGCCCCACCTTCTGGTACTAAGCTTTAAGGCGGATCGCTACTAACTAACTGGCTGGCTGACTAATTATGATTTCTGATAATGCAAAATCAACTGGGAGAATTTCAAAAATTCTCATTTCGCTATTTACTGAACTAACAATTCATAACATGTTGAAAGTACTAACTAGCCCAAAATAAAGCAAAACTTTTATTTTATTATCTTGGCAGGATTCGATCCCCCAACCTCTGCATTGCATGACTAAGGCACTAACCAGCTGCTCTATCTCACTTCTATTTTACACAGTACCAGTCGACTGCTATATGCCAGTCGACTGGTCGGGCCACAGAATGTTTCTGTGCCCGATACCAGTCGACTGGTGTTTTCCCAGTTGACTGGTAGTTCTGAAATTCCAGCTTTCAGATTTCCAGAATTTATCAAACTTGAGCCAAATGTACCAAAATCATGTCTAACAAGCAGAATGATATAAATAAAGTTCCACAACCATTCTAGGGCATTTATTACACGTTTTTGAAGGGTTTCTAGCATGTATAGCAACTTAGAAATCACAAAAACGACATGTAGAAGCATAACATGAATGTGCCAAGTTCGTATCAACTTCTTATTGAAACTATTCAGCATTCCTATCTAAAGGCATCCTTAGCTACTACATGTCATTCCATATGGTGCATTAATCTTAGAACAAGCATATCTTAAGTATTTAGCATGTAGATCAAAAGTATCAAGTTCTTACTCCTAAAGCGTAAACATGGGTCTAAATTACTCTATCACAAGTAAATGACTCATGACATTCAAGCATTCACAAAACCAATATTAAGTCAGGTAAGTAAACTACTTCAAGCATACTAGGCACCACGAATACAAGCCTAATTAAGTTCATACATGGTTCACATAATATATTGCGAAATAACTAAAGAAGCATAAAAAGGATTATTTCTATGTTTTGCAAGTTCCGAAGACTTTTATTCCAACTCCACCATCACACACACTTTGCATCAAGCCCGCCGCATCCGCTACTAGTGCTTTCCTTTACCTGTATCTGCAGTATAAGGAAATGCAAACTAATAAGCATAAAGCTTAGTAAGTACCATCTAGCCTCACAAAACTATGAAAACTCGAATTATGCTTTTGTAAAACATGCTATGCACATACATGCTCATATCCATAAGTAATCATGTTAGGCTCATGCTAAAATACATATCATAGAATGTCATGGCATATAACTAAGACATGGCACATACTGAACTAAAACTGAAAAGTAAGCTATAGCATGACATACATATCTGAACTGGAACTGAAACTAACTAACATAAAACTAATTATTAAATTCACCACATGCTAATATGAATTTCTGAAAACTAAATACATATAGTAGGTGAAAGTAATAATCAACTGTTGTGGGCCCGGCAATGTACCAACTGTGCGCGTATCCCTAATAAACCCGAGGTAGCAAATCCCGAATCCATTAGGGTTCTACTAGGTTATCTAAACCTAGGGGCAACTAGGAGCCCATCCCATACTAGGTTATCTAAACCTAGAGGCAACTTGGAGCCTATCCCTGGACCGGAGTCCGGTACAATGCCACTGAAAATAAAATAGTTTATACTTTTCTTTCCTTTTCTGATTCTTGCTTTTACTAGGTTATCTAAACCTAGGGGCAACTAGGAGCCCATCCCGTTGGACCTTGGTCCCAATCATAAACTGGAGCAAGAATTTCTATTCTTTAATGCTTTCTATAGCATTAACTGAACTGAACATTTTAACAAACACCTAACGTGCGTGCTTGTTCATAATTTACGATTTCTAATCGTGGAACATACATATAAGGAGATAAAGCATACGGAAAATCGACTGAAACTACTTATACTGCAGGTGAGGGGTACTTACGTCCTGCGCTAGGTTTTCTTACGAATAAAAATCTGAAATTCCTGAGAGAACGTCGAACTACAACGTTCTTCTTGCTTCTTGGCGTTCTCCTCGCGTCTACGAGGGTCCCGTAGAGAATAGGGCCTCTTGAGACCTTCCCTTGGCTTCCCCTTTGTCTTGGGCGGCAAGAGAAGAGGAGAAGAGGAAGAAAATCGCGAGAGGGAGAGAGGGAGTCGGCGGTGAGAAGATGTGAGGGAAAAGAATGAATATAAAAACCCTAAGTTCCCCTTTTATACTTTGGAAAAATTTAACTAACTTTACTATATCCATATTTCCCTCTAGTTTGTACTAATGAAAACAGATTAGCCTACTTGTTAAGTCTATTCTCTTTTCATTTATAGGTCTTGGGTTCAAACCCCATTATAATATTTTTACTGCCCATTCTATTTTTATTCATTTTTGCCTTATTTGTCCATGGAAAAATTCTATAAAAATATCCATAAATTCAGAATTAATTCTAGGATATTTCTAAATTTAGGTTTGAGAATTTTCGAGCGTTACAAATTCTCAATTAATTTAACTCCAATTAATTCTAAATTCAATTTAAACTATTTAACTTAAATTAAAACTTAATAATTTAAACTACAACCAAATAAAATCCTACCCAACTGGAACCCCCAACTAAATAACAATAAATATGTCAAAGTAGGTTGGCATATTCGTGGGTTGACACGACATATATCAAATCGGAAATTTGATACATCATTAGAAACTTAAGTAAAAAAAATGTCTTGACTTGTTTGACTCATGCATAACCGCCTTGTACATGCATCTGCTATTTTTTTAAATATATGGCATGTCATTCATATTTAATTTTATGCATGGTTTAGAACGGTTATAGGAAAAAGAATAATTGAAACTTGATCAACCTAGTATTAGGTGGAGGTGAGATGATAGTACGTTAGGGAAGTCGTTTGGTGGAACTAGCCGAAGCTACAAATCCAAAACCTAAGCTACTTAGACTAAAATTTTTCAACAAGTAATTTGAAAATGAATTTTAGATAAAAGGCTTTGTCAAGGAAAGGGTTGATGATCCAATAAGATTATGCCCAAAGAAAGCCTCTGTGCCTCGCCAAGACCTGGAAGTCGATTACCGAAAATCAAATTCACTTTACTATTTGATAAATTTGAATCTAACACAAGTTCCAATTAAATCTTAGATTTAACAATGAATTAAGAAAAATGATTCAAGTATCTCACAATACACCTATAAGGCAACCATGCTTGCTGTATTGAGACATCTAAAATGGGTAAGATGTTAAGGACTAATAAATTGAAGAATATTTTTCAAAACTGTTTTCAAAATTCTTAGAATATTTTTCTAAAAATATTTTCAAAATAGTACTTTAACATAATAATGTTTTGATGAATTTCATGCTTGTCTGGTTGCCAATATATGTCTTCAAAAATTATATCTTTTTGAAAAATCGTTTGACTCACACAAGTAGACACAAGCCTCCTTGGACAACACTAAATGTTCCTTAAGACACTTAGATAGAGTCAAACGGTGTCGGGTACAGGGGGAGTGGTTTATTCTTTTAATTTTCTTTTAAAAATTGTCCTTGTAAAATCACTGTCTTTTAAAATGGCTTTCGAAAACTGTGCTTTAAATACGATTACTTATGTTTTTCGAAAACTATGTCTGACAAATTACCTTCATTTCAAAATATGTTTCGAAATTTCAAAATACATTCTAAAATTGTGCCTATATCTCATTTGATTTTGATAAACCCTAAAGACACAGAGGAAGGTCCACTTCATGATCTACAAGGACTCCTAGGATGTGTCAAATTTAGGGGGAGTCTGAGTCAAAAGAAGAATTTCTGAAGAGCTTTTATTGGTGATTATTTGTTTTGAAATTATTAGATAATTCCTTTGATCTGAACTAAACTCTAAAGACTTAGAGGAAGAGGACTTGTGGTCAACAAGCATCCTAGGACTGGGTCAAGTTTAGGGGGAGGTCAAATTACAAGAATTATTTAATGTGTTTTCATGCACTGCATTATTAAGTCCTTTTTGAAAACATAATTTTTCTATCAAAATACTGCCTTTTTAAATCATATTAAATCTCTATCACTTTCAAAACAGTTTTTTGAAATAATATTTACTTGGGTTGGAGAATTTCTAGGACACTTAGGAAAATGTCCTTGTAGTCAACAAGGTTTCCTAGGATTGTGTCAGACTGGAAAAGAAACCAAGTTAAGTAAAATATTATGTTTTAAAAACAAGATTTTTCTAAGTACTTTCAAAATATGAGGAAAATAATATTTTTCAAAAATTCTAATATTTTTCAAAAGTACTTATACTCTTCAAAATTTACTAATATTTTTCAAAAAGTACTTATACCTTTAAAAATGCTTATATTTCTCAAAAAAAAAGGTAGTTGTATTTTTCAAAGCTCATAACATTTTTCAAAGTACTTGCACTTTTCAAATCTCATAGTATTTTCTCAAAAAGTGCAAAATATCATTCAAAATACAAAGCTTTTATAATATTTCTCAAAATGCACTAGTTATTAAAGTGAAAATCTTTCTATGAGTAAATCCTGTGAAAATATTTTTTAAAGAAAGTTTTTCTAAAGCAATATTTTTTAAGTGAGAAGTTTTTTGAATTTCAAAACACTTTCCTACAAATACAAAATACTTTTCAAAGTGAAATTCTTTTTGGGTGTAATTTAAGTACTTAGTTTTATGCTATGTATTTTCAAAAAGAACCAAAAGTTTTCATTGTTGGTGTAAATATTTTTGGTGATTTTTGATGTACAAAGGGGGAGAGGTGTGCTTAAGTTAGAAATTTTTTTCTCTTACCAAAGGATCAAAAAAATCAAAATATTTTTTTCAAAAAAAGGGGGGGGGGAGAGTGAGCGGAATATTTTTTTTTCATTTTATCCCAAGGTTTAGCCCTTTCATCCAATCTAATTTAAGATATTGTCAAACATCAAAAAGGGGAAATTGTTGGTGCAAGTTGCATCAGTGATGTCCTCCTCTAAATGTTTCAATGTTTGACAATATACTTAAGTCATTGATACATTGAACAAGGGAAGGGTTAGTCAAGAAAAGTGTAACAAAGTGAAGAAAAGTCGTAGTTAACCTAGGCACAAAGTCCTGATTCAAGGAATTGGGCAATAAGTCCTGGTGAGTGAAGTTGGGCACTAAGACCTGGCCAAGGGTTGGGCACTGAAGACCTGGTTCGAGGAATTGGGTACGAAGTCCTGACCAAGGGTTGGGCACCGAAGACTTGGTTCGGGGAATTGGGCACGAAGTCCTGGCCGAGGGTTGGGCACCAAAGACCTGGTCGAGGGTTGGGCACCGAAGTCCTGGACCTAGGGTTTGGGCACGAAGTCTTAGTCCAAGGGATTAAGCAACTTAGCTGAGCAATGACTAAGGACAGAAGTAGAGACGGGTCGTGATTCGGACGTCTTGAGATCTGAGAGTATCAGAGGCTAAGCAAAAGTCCACCCGAATGGACTGGGTGGCAACCGTCTCCTGAAAGGAGTAGGTGAAAGGCGCTCCCGGGGGTGGGAACTTGCGTCGGTTTGACCTAGGGTTTCATGGAAATCCGAAGTCAGAACCAAGTCCTTAAGGATAAGAATGTGTGTATATTTGCTTTGTATTTGTGTATCTTGCAGGTATCTAGAATGGAAGACAAAGCAGGCAAACAACGGGGCTGGAACCCAGCCAGCTAGGCACCCCCATTGAAGGGGGCGCCCTAATGGAGCTAGGCGCCCCCATCAACTGGGGCACCTCAGTCAAAGAAGGCAGAGCAGGTTTAGTCAAAGAAGACAGAACATGCTTCCATTCAAGCGCCCCCATCGATACAGGCGCCCTAGTTCAAAGTTGTATTTGCTACTGCGAGTTTGAAGCAGAGATAAGCTTTGACTGGGGTCATTGAGGCGCCTGAGAGGTCAAGGGCGCCCTGGTCAGAGTCCTTATCTGTTGCGGCGAGTTCGACGCGGAGATAAAGTTTGACCAAGCCCATTGAGGAGCCCCGGTGATCACAGGCGCCCTAATGAAGCCTATAAAAGGGGCTTCAACCCCAAGGCTTAGCACACAACTTCCAGAATCATCCAAGGAGGCTCCGGGAGGATGTGCGCGGGCGGCAATTCGGAGATCCAGTTCGGCCGAGTCTTCAACTTTGTTTTGATAGGTTTGAATTTATTTTCAGCACATATTTTATCTATCTTTTGTTTGTAACTCCTGCATTGTAAGACGGGTTTCTCCACCTCCGAAAAGTCTGGAAAGGAGACCATTAGTGGACGGGCGTTCCTGTGCTTAGGCCTTGGATGTACTGACCCTGGGGGTTGGGAACCATGTAAAAATTCCCGCGTCCGCTGTGTTGTTTATTTTCTTTGTTCTGTATATTTTCCGCTGCACTACCTCTGAGTCTAAAACAAAGATCCGAAAGTTTACGAGTTTCCATGAAAGATTTTTACGGTCAATATTCACCTCCCCCTCTATCAACGGCACGGTCCTACAAGTTCTTCTTACATTGCTATGATCTAATCTGGGTCAGGTATGACTTCTTCTATAGTCTTAGGTTCAATTTTTGAAATCAGAGCAATCTGACTAAGATTTCTATAAGAAGACCTTGTTCTAACTCCTAAGGTTGGATCACCCATGATTTGGTCAGATGGATGATTGAGTCTGGGTTTCTTTGTTCTTCTAGAACTAGGTTCAGCCTCAGGTCCAGCTAGAAGGCTTGGTTCAATGTTTGTTTCAACTACTTGGATTGATTTAGTTATTGGTTCAGTTGATACCACAGTAGTTGGTTCAATTGATAGTTCATTTAATGGTTCAATTAATGATTCAAGTAATGGTTCATTATCTTCTTGATCAAGATTTGATTTGTTTTGATTTTGATTGTTAATAGATTTTGTTTCAATTTCTTCATCAAAGATTAAGTTGGTAGTTTATTCAATTTTATGGGTTTGTCTGTTGTAAACCCTATAGGCTCTACTAGTTGTTGAACATCCTAGGAAGGTCCCTGAGGTTGATTTTGATTGAAACTTACCTAGGTAGTTCTTGGTGTTTAAAATATGGACTTTGCACCCAAAAACTCTTAAGTAATGTAAATTAGGTAATCTATGATAATAAAGTTCATAGGGTGTTTTGTTGTGTCTTCTATTAATTAAGACCCTATTTTGAATATAACAGGTTGTATTTACCGCTTCTACCCAGAATGATTAGTTAGGTTATATTCATTGAGCATGGTCCTAGCACTTCCTGGAGGGTTCTATTCTTTCTTTCAAGTATACCATTTTGTTGGGGAGTTCTAGGACATGAAAACTCATGGACGTACCCATTAATTTTACACAACTCCTCAAATTTTTGGTTTTCAAACTCTCCCCCATGATCACTCCTAAGTTTTTTAATTTTTGTGTCATTTTGATTTTCTATCATTTTGTACAAATTATTAAATGAGTTAAAAGTTTCATCTTTGATTTTTAAGAACCTAACCCAGGTAAACCTAGAGTAATCGTCAATGATCACTAAGCAGTACCGATTCCCGCTTAGTGACTTGACTCCATGTGAATCAAATAGGTCAAGGTGTAGGAGCTCAAATGTAGCTTGGGTTAAGTTTGAATGGGTTGGTTTATGAGTTGACTTGGTTTGTTTGCCTTGTTGACATGAATCACAAATTATATTGTCAAAGTTCTTAATTTTTGGTACACCTTTAATCAATCCAAGTTGAGTTATTTTTGAAATTAATTTGGTATGAGTGTGGCCTAGTCTCCTATGCCAAAGATTGGTTTCTTCTAATTGAGTCAGAAAACATTTGGGTACTACGGGTAGATTAATTGTGTAAACGTTGTTTTTCCTACAACCCTTAAGAGTTATTTCTGAATCTTGTAGATTCCTAATAAGGCAGTCAGAGTTGGTGAAGGTAACAATGTAACCAGTATCACAGAGTTGGCTAATGCTCAGCAAATTGAACTTAAAATTTTCAACCAATAACACTTTCTTAATGATAAAATCTGAGTTAAGTTCAATGTTACCTGACCCAATTACTTTAAGTGCAGCATTGTTGCCAAATGCTACTGAGCCTAGGTTTTTGAACTTGATTTTGGTGAACTTCAATTTATCCCCAATCATATGTCTGGAGCATCCACTATCCAACATCCACTGGTCCAAATCTTTATGTTCCTACACATAAAGTATGTTTTGATTTAGATCCATTTTTGTAGAAGTAGGAATAGTTTAAATTAAATTTCACTACTTAGTCTGTCTCACCCACATCTAGGGTTATCAAACATGTTGACCTTATGGGTTCTTATGAGACAGGTTTTCATATGAGTTGAAATAATTTTGAAAAATACTGGATTAAATTTGAAAAATGTAAGGTTAATTTTGAAAAATGTGGAGTTTTGAAAAAATGTTATCTAAGATTTAATTAAAACTTGTGTCAGATTCAAATTTATCAAATAGTAAATTAAATTTGAGTTTCGATAATCGGCTTCCAGGTCTTGGCGAGGCACAGAGGTCTTCATTGGTTGTAGCCTTATTGGAGCAACAACCCTTTCCTTGACAAAGCCTTTTACCGAAAGTTCATTTTCAAATTACTTCTTGAAAAATTTTGATCTAACTAGCTTAAGTTTTGGATCGGTAGCTTCGTCTAGTTCCACCAGACTAAACAACAAAGTAAGGTACGCCTTACTGATAAGTACATTTTGTTGATCATTTCAGATTCTAAAATCCAAGTTTGACCTATATTTTACTTGTTTAATATTGAATTTATCCTAGGTTTTATGAATTTATTCTATTTTGGACTTTATTGTAAATCTTGATACATTTGAAATATTTTGGCACTGAAATGTGAATTTACTTTTATAGGCTTGGAAGGATCATGGACCTAAGTCATGCTGGGTCAAACTTGAGTCAGAAGTGGACTGGATCGAGTGATCAAGCATCCGACTAATATGGGTCGTCCGATTCAAAAACGGCTAGATCTGAGGCCTCTGAGAACTTTTGATTCAATCCGAGCTAGGGTTAAAGCTAATCAAGCACTCAGGTCAAGATCTGAAGTTTTCATCCAAATCAGAGATCATTTAGTCGTTGGATCAAGCTCAGGAGGATCTAGACCGTCCACTCAAAGATCGGGTAGATCTGAGCCATCCGTTGCAAATCTGGAAGATCCGAGCTACTGGGAGGCAGATCCTGACCCTTGATCAATATCTGGAAGTTTTGGTTCAAATCTGAAGAGATCCAGCCGATGGATGGAGTTAAGAAAATCTGGGTCGTCCATTGCTAAGTATTTAAACTTAATTTCTACCCAGGTTGCAGTCGTCGCGTCTTCGTCGCAGTCTTCATCGTCTTCACGTTTTCCTTCATTGTTCTTCAATTTTCTTCATCCGAGGGCGTGACCACATCGATTTCTACATTGGATCAAGTCCTAGATCGTCGGGAAGGTGTTTCCGTGAAGATTCCAGCTCCAATTCGCCCAAGAACAGAGCTGATTGAGGGTTTCATCAGCTCTGTCATTTGATTGCTTCGGTCTCGGTTGTGTGCCGTTCTCATCCATCTGAGCTATCTGGAGGGTCCTCTGGCGTGCTCTGATCATCCCCAAGCCATCATCGCAATCATACATAGCCAGATCGAGGAGATCGAATGGGTTTTTCAGCTGGGAGCAGAGTTTGAGTGGAATTGATCACTGAGACAGATTTTCCATGCGATCTGTGGAGTTACGGGGTTCGTGGCTTGCTCTTGTGTGACGGCAAGAAGAACTTGAGCTAAGGAGTGGATCGATGCATAGTTTCTTTGCAATTTCTTGTTTCTCATCAATAGTTTCAATTTCTGTGTTTTTTTTCCATTTCTGAACTTTGTATCAGTTAATTCGGTTCTACTGAATTGTTCCTGCATTCAGTATGTTTTCAATTCTGCAATCTTATTAGATAAGTAGTTTTTTTAGTGAACAATTGTTCTCAATTTCAGTTTATTTCATGATTCAGTACATGTGTATCAGTTTTCAGTTTTCAGCTTGCTTATCAATTTCATTTCTGCACGTTAGCTTATAGTTTCTGAATTCGTGTCAAGTGTACACTAGTTCTTCTTAATCCTACCTGAACATTAGATAAGTGCTCGAATTCGGATTGTTCTGTTTTGTTTCTGCATTGGTTTGATTCTGAATTCCCGCATTTCTCAGTTTCGATTTCTGCTAGTTAGTTCATTTCTGCACATCAAATTCAGCTATCTTGGGTCAGTTATCATCTCTGAAGTTTGTATCAAGTGAGCATTAGACCTTCTAAATCTTTTCTGAACATTATAATCGTGCAATTAATTTCAGCTTGCGTGTTGGTTTTAGCATTCAGTTCGTTGCTGAATTTCTGTCTTCAAGTTCTGAATTTCTGCATTCGTTTTTACCTTAGGTTTGTTTCTGAAGTGATCAGTCTTTGATTTCTGAATTTCTTCACTCATTTATGCATAGCACTTCACTAATATCTTTGCCTTCCCAATCTGAATTGATCAGTTCATTTCTGAATTGTCATGTGTAGTTCCGGCACTTAGTATCATTTCGGCACATAGGTTTCTTTTCTCCTTGCGTATCAAGTGTTTTTATTGCTGCATTCGTATCAAGTGAAGTTTCGGCTTTGAGAGGTAATTCCTGCAGTTCAGTTCAACTTGTAGTGTAGTCTTGCATTTGAATTCAGATTTGTTTTTCCAAGTTCGGCTCATTCGCATTGGTTGATTAAATTCACCATTAATTGAGTTCAATAGTTGCTATTACCTTGTTTAGTTCATTTAGTTAAGTTCCTTTTCTTTTCATTGCATTGTCATTTCTAATTGAAACCAAACCCAATTCTTATTTGAAACCCAAAAATATTTGACGGCACATTAACTCTAGCTCGAATCAAACATCCTTAACTAGCCCTAGGAAAAATACGACCTGTGGCCCCTTTACTACATTTTTATTCTTTGTTAGCAAAAAGGGTTTCCAGCTTATCAAATATCTAAATTTGAGACCCACATTCGTGACAACCTATCTATTGGGCATCATCAAATTTTTGGCGCTGTTGTCGGGGATCTACTAGTTGAGTTTGTTTGATTTTTGCTTGTGTGCTTATTTCATATTTTTCTTGATCCATTTATGTGCTTCCTGCTACATCTTTTGATCTATTTTATCTGCTTTATTTTTCCATACACATTTGCTGCGATTTGTTTATTTTATGACCAGGTCAGCAGGCGGTGATCTCGAAGAATTTGACCCTGAAATTGAGAGAACTTTCAGAGCAAGGAGGAACCAAGGCATAATTTCAGAGGCTATTGATATTCCTCCTCTTCAGACTTTTCCTACTCATTCAGGCATTATCATGGCAGACCACTAGAAGACCATGAAAGAACTTGCAGCACTAGATGACACATTTCAGTATTCCAGCATTGCTTATCCAGAGCTGACTGGTGATTTTGAGCTTAGATCCGGACTCATCCACTTGTTGCCCAAATTTCAAGGATTATCTGGAGAGGACCCCAATAGACACTTGCATGAGTTTCACGTAGTCTGCTCCACCATGAAGCCTCAGGGAATTTCAGAAGAAGATATTAAGCTGAGAGCATTCCTATTTTCCCTGACTGGAGCAGCAAAGGATTGGTTCTACTATTTACCTACTGGGCATGTGTCTAGCTGGATTTCCAAGAAGAAGACATTTCTAGAAAAATATTTCCCAATCTCCAGAACTGCAATCATCAGAAAGAGCATATGTGGCATACAGCAAGTGGTGGGAGAGACTCTTTATGACTACTGGGAGAGATTTAACAAGTTATGCTCCAGTTGCCCACAGCACCAGATCAGCGAGCAGCTCCTTATTCAGTACTTCTACGAGGGCTTATTGCAAATGGATAGGATTATGATAGATGCTGCAGCTGGAGGAGCCCTAGTTAACAAAACCCCGGATCAAGCTAGGGAGTTGATTTCTAACATGGCAGAGAACTCACAGCAGTTTGGAAGCAGAGCATTGTCTACCAGAGGAGTGAATGAGGTCAAGGTGGCTTCTAATGAACAAAAGGATATTAAGAATTCTCTGGTAGAGCTCACATCATTGGTGAAGCAAATGACTCTTAATAATGCAAGCCAAAATTCTAACTTTTCGGTACCTCCACAATCAAGCCAAGTGATGAGGGTATGTGGTATTTGCTCTAGCCAGGAACATAATTTAGATTCATGTCCCAATCTCCAACAAGATGAGACAATAGCGGCGTTGGTTAGGGGACAATTTCAAGCCAGGAATAACCCCTACTCTTCTACTTATAACCCTGGTTGGAGGGATCATCCAAATCTGAAATATGGAAATTCTTTCTACCAACAAAACCCATCACAACAACAATTTCAGCAGCCTCAACAAAATTTCCATCAACCACAGCAGCAATTTCAGCCCCAATTTCAGCAATTCCAACCTCAATTACAGCCAATTCAGCAGGGACAGCAAGGTTTTCAAACTTTTCAGACGTTCCAACCTCAAAACTAGCAAGTTTTCCAACCCTCACGGCCTTACAACCAAAATTTCCAGCCCTCGAATCAAAATTTCCAGCCCGTTCAATTTCAGTCCTCACCACAGCAATTTCCACATCAAAATCAGAATTTTCAGGCTATAACTCTCAGCAAGTTCAACCATCATTCCAGCCTAATTATCAGCCATTTATGCAACAATTTCAGTCCTTCTATCAGCCCCAATAGCCCCAATTCCAACCACAACAGGGTAATAATTTTCAGCCGACTACTTCATCATTTCAAGGTCAATCAAAGCCCTATGTTAACCAAGGGGGCTATGGAAGTTCTAGTGGGGGAAATGAGCCACAACAGAGGATAGAAGAGATGTTTCAACAAATTTTACAACAACAACAAAAGAATGATCCCGCCATAAAAAACCTCGAAAGGAAAATGGGACAATTGGCTAGTGGGATGAATCAAATTCAAGCTCAAGGATCAAGCCAACTACCTTCTCAAGCTACTCCCAATCCCAAGGGAAACGTTAGCGTTATTACTTTGAGAAGTGGGAAGGTTACTTCAACTCAAAAGGGTCAAAGAGTAGATTTTTCTGAAAACAGGGCAGCACCTACATTTCTAGCACCAATCAGCCCTGAAACCAATTCAAAATCAGTTGGTTCCACCCCTAGTCCGTGCTCAACTCCTCCATCAAGTAATCCTGTGATTTTGGTGGAAAATGAGGGAGAAATCAGAACTGAAACTAGCCTCACAGCAGCTACACCGAGTGGGACAGTAGCTCACAATTCAGCCCCTCCAAATTCGGTTCAAGAGGAAGAAATGAGGGTTCCCTTGTGATAAGTATCATTTTATTGATTATTTCATATGCTAAAATCCGTGTTTGACCCATATTTTACTTGCATAATTGTGAATTTACCCTAGGCTCTAGAATTTACATTCATTTTGGACCTAATTGCAAATTTTGATATTTTTGAATTGTTTTGTCACTAAATTGTTGATCTACTTTTGTAGGCTTGGAAGGATCATGGACCTAGGTTATGTTGGGTCAAAGTTGAGTCAAAAGTGAACTGGATCAAGTGGTCAAGTGTCGACTAATATGTACCGTCCGATGCAAGAATGGTTAGATTTAGACCATCTGAGAACATCTGATCAATCCGAGTTGGGATTAAGGTTAATCGAGCGATCAGATCAAGATCTGAAAATTTCATCCAAATCAGAGATCATCTGGCCGTCAGATCAAGCTCAGGAGGATTTAGACCGTCCATTCAAAGATCAAGGTGATCTGAACCATCCGTTGTGAATCTGGCAGATCCGAGCTATCCCGAGGATGATCCTGACCCTTGATCAAGATCTGGGAAGTTTGAGCCAAATCGGACGAAGATCAGCCGTTGGATGGAAGTGAAATGATCTCAGCCGTTCACTGTTGAAACTATATTACCCGCTCCTCTGCTTCGGATCAGCGTCGCGTCTTCGCCAGTTTTTTGAATTTTCTTCACTTGTTCTTCATTTCTTCGGCGATTTCTCCATCTGAAGGCGTGGCCACCTCGAATTCGACCTTGGAGCATGATCTGGATCATTCGAAGAGGCTTCAATGGAAATTCTAGCTCGGATTTGCATCGGAAGGGATTCGTCAGTTCCTATTATCTGATCAATTTGATAGCGATTTTGTGTTGTTTTCTTCAATCGGAGCTATCTGGAGGGTCTTAGGAGCACTCTGATCATCACCCAATCTTCATCGCAGTCCTTCGTTGCCAGATCAAAGAGATCGGATTGGATTTTCCAGCTGCGTGCAAATCTGTGAGCAGATCTGAAATTGGAGCTATTTTTCCAGTGATTTGTGAGTTGAAGGGGTTCTTGGCTTGCTCTTGTGTGACGGCAAGGAGGTCTTGAGACAAGGTAACGGATCGAGACTTAGTTTCTTAGTTCTATTTCATTTCTGCACTTGGTTTCGTAGCTGAATATTGTTTCCAGTGTATCAATCCTTTCTGAATTTTTATCAGTAACTTAGTTTACTTTTCTGCAACGTTTCTGCCTTAAGTAGGGTTCAATTGTGCACTCTTATTAGCTGGATTGTTTGTGTAATGAACAATTGCATTTAAATCAGTTTGTTTAGCTTCAAATCATTTCTGAATTTGGTATCAAGCTGTGCATCAATTCTGTTCTTTGCGTATTAGTGTTTATCTTCAGTCCTGAATTCCGTATCAAGTTAGTTTAGTTCCATTCTCAGAATTTACATTGTAGTTGTCTCATTTACAAGCAATTGCATTCAGTTACTACATTTTAATTCCAGTGTTTGCTCTGCACATTAGTTTAATGCTGCGTATCAACTAAATTCTGTACAATTTCAGTTTTAAACCTGCAAGTTCGGCTGTTAGCTTCTTAAGTTTGTGTCGTGCAAGTTATAGATTTTCTTCTGAATTCACATTGCAGTTAGTTTTATTTCCATAGCAATTAATATCAAGTTCTGCATTCGGTTCTAGTTGATGCTTATCAGCCTTAATTTTTGCCAATCAGTTGCTTGATGTTTCAATTTCATTGCTGCATTATTTCAGTTTATATGTGCTGAGGTTTGTATCTAGTATAAATTAGTTTTTCTCAATCAAATCTGCTCTATTGTTTTGCATTAGATTCTTACTTTCAATTCTGCATTTCTCCTTTCAGATTCTAAATTCTTGTTTCCATTACTGAATTTCTGCAGTTTTTTTCTCTGCGTTCCTGCATTTTCAACTCTGCATTATTAGTTTTGGCACAAAAGTTTCCCTTTGCATTTGCATTGCTGCATCATCCCTGCATTTGGTTTCTGGAATCTTGAAGTGAATTCTGCATTTGACAGTTTCGGGTCTATTGCTGGAAGGTTCAGTTTATAATTTTGTAAGCTGTATAAATGGGACATTAGCTCTTCTAAATCCCATCTGATGCAATTACTTTCAGTTTTCTTGTTTGATTGTTTGTTTTTGCGTCTGATTTGTTGTTGCCTTCTGCTTTAATGCTTTGAAACTCTGCATTTTATTTCTGCATTCATGTACCTTCGTTTCTGCATTTAGTTGGCTGTGATTGATCAGTCATCGATCTGATTTCCTTCACTTACTCATGCAAAGCATTTATCCAATGGTTTTGTCTTCCAAGTTGTATTGACCAGCTCAATTCTGAATTATTAGTTGCAGTCTCTAAAATTGTTTTAGTTTCAAATCAGTCTTGGATTAGCTTTTCCCATGCGTATCAAGTGAAATTGCAATTCTGCATTTGGTGTCAATTGAAATTGTGGCACTGATTTTGTATCAGTTCATTATTGGATTGTTTTGTATTAGTTTGGTCTTGGCGTGGTAATTCATAAGCAATTCTTTGCATTAGTATCAATCGAAACTGGTTTGATTTCATATTTGATTTGTTTTCCAAATTAGGCTTAGTTGCATTTAAGATACCAATTGCTTGAGTTCATTAGTTACCCTGTTACTTTGTTTAGCTCATTTAGTTAAATTTCCTTCCTTTTCTTTGTGCTCTCATTTCTGATTGCAACCCAAAACCCAAATTTTATTTGAAACCCCAAAATTCATCAACGACACATAAATTAAAGCATCGAATCAAACCATCTCAACTAGCCTTAGGAAAAATACGACCTGTGGCCCCTTTACTACATTTTATTCTAGTTAGCAAAAAGGGTTTCCAGCTTTACAAATATCTAAATTTGAGACCCACATTCGTGACACCTAGTTAGGGTCCATCAAATTTTTGGCTTCGTTGCCGGGGAACATACTAGTTGAGTTGTTTGATTTTTGCTTGTGTGTTCATTTCATATTTTTCTTGATCCATTTTTACACTTACTGCTATATCTTGTGATCTGATTTTATTTGTTTCATCCTTCTATATACTTGTACTGCGATTTGTTTTTGATTTTATGACCAGGTCTACAGGTGGTGATCTTGAGGACTTTGACCCTGAGATTGAGAGGACTTTAAGAGCTAGGAGGAGCCAGCTCAGTGTTTCAGAGGGATTTGGTATTATTCCTACTCAGTCTATTTCAGCTTATTCAGTTGATCAGATGGCAGACCACCAGAAGACCATGAAAGAACTGGCAGCACCAGATGATACATTTCAGTATTCCAGTATTGCTTATCCAGAGCTGGCTGCTGATTTTGAGCTCAGATCTGGACTCATCCACTTATTGCCCAAATTTCAAGGATTATCTGGAGAAGATCCAAATAGACACCTGCATGAGTTTCACGTTGTATGCTCTACTATGAAGCCTCAAGGTATTTCAGAAGAAGATATTAAGTTGAGAGATTTTCCCTTTTCTTTGACTGGAGCAGCTAAGGACTAGTTTTACTACTTACCTACTGGGCACGTGTCTAGCTGGATTTCCATGAAGAAGGCATTTCTTGAAAAATATTTCCCAGCCTCCAGAACTGCAATCATCAGAAAAAGTATTTGTGGCATTCAGCAAATGGTGGGGGAGACACTCTATGACTACTGGGAGAGATTCAACAAACTTTGCTCCAGTTGCCCCCAGCATCAGATTAGTGAGCAGCTTATGAGGGACTATTAAAGATGGATAGGATCATGATAGATGCTGCAGTTGGAGGGGCCTTAGTAAACAAAACGCCAAATCAAGCTAGGGAGCTCATTTCAAATATGGTTGAGAATTCACAACAGTTCGGAAGCAGAGCCTTGTCTACTAGAGGGGTTAGTGAAGTTCAGGTGGTTTCTAATGATCAGAAGGAGATTAAGAATGCATTGGTAGAGCTCACATCAGCGGTTAAGCAAATGGGTCTCAATATTGCAAGTAAAAATTCAACTCTTTCGGTGCCTCCACAACCAAGTCAAGTGGTGATGAGTGTATGTGGTATTTGCTCTAGCCAGGAACACAATTCAATTCATGTCCCAACCTCCAACAAGATGAGTCACTAGCGGCATTGGTTAGGGGACAATTTCAAGCCAGAAACAACCCTCACTCCTCTACTTATAATCCTAGTTGGAGGGATCATCCAAATCTGAGGTATGGAAATTCTTTTTACCAACAAAGCCCACAACAACAACAATTTCAGCAACCCCAACAGATTTTCCAGCAAGTTCAACCACAACAATCGCAATCACAGCAGCTAAATCAGTAAATTCAGCCCCCAAATCGGCACTTCCAGCAAACATTTCAGCAGCCATTTCAAGGGATTCAACAAGGTTTCCAAGGGAATCTGAATTATCCACAAGCAATATCAACTTTCACAGCAGCAAGTTCAACAACCGCAGCAAAATTTCCAACCTTGGAATCAAAGTTTTCAGCCCCAAAATCAAGGATTTCAGCCCAATCAATTTCAGCCCTCACCACAACAAGTTCCATTTCAAAATCAGAGTTTTCAAGGTTATAATTCTCCACAAATTTCCCCAACATTCCAGCCAAATATTCAGCCCTATCAACAGCAATTTCAGCCATCCTTTCAGCCCCAACAACCCCAATTCCAACAATCACAGCAGGGTAATATTTTTGCTGCCATACAAAACCTTGAGAGGCAAATTGGGCAAATGGCTAGTGAAATAAATCAAAATAAAGCTCAGGGATCAAGCCAATTACCTTCTCAAGCTGTTCCCAATCCAAAGGGAAATGTTAGTGCTATTTATTTGAGGAGTGGGAAGGTTGCATCAACTCAAAATGATCCAAGAGCTGAATTTTCTGAAAACAGGGCAGCACCAACAATTTCAGCACCGATCAGCCCCGAATTCATTTCAAAATCTGTTGATTCCACCCCTAGCCCGTGCTCAACTCCCTCATCAAGCAATCCTATAATTTTGGTGGAAAATGAAGCACAAATCAGCCCCGAAACAGATTTTACAGCAACTACTTCAAGTGGGGCAGCAGCTCACAAATCAGCCCTTCCATCTTCGATTCAAGAGGAAGAAATTAGGGTGCCATTGCCCTTTCCACAGCGGAAAACTCAAACCAAAAGACAAGTGGAGGAGGAGAAAACCAAAGAGTACAATGAGCTGGTAAAACTTTTTAGCAAAGTAGAAATTAATGTACCTTTGTTGACCATGATTAAACAGATTCCTAAATATGCGAAGTTCCTGAAAGATCTATGTGTTCACAAGAAGAAGCTTAAGGAAAATGAGTTGGTCAGCATGGGAAAAAATGTTTCATCACTCATCCATGTCATACCTCAGAAATGTGAAGACCTGGCATGTTTACTGTATCTTGTGAGATAGGGAGCACCACACTACATGATGTCATGCTGGATTTAGGAGCTTCCATTAATGTCATGCCCAGGACCGTCTTCCAGATGCTTGGCATTGGCCCACTGGAGTTGTGATTCAGCTAGCAGATAGAAGCCAGACCCGCCCGGCAGGAGTTATTGAAGATGTTTTGGTAAAAGTGAAGGAGTTGATTTTCCCTGCAGACTTCTACATTCTAGACATGGAAGGAGAGTATCTTGCACGTAGATCCCCACTTATCCTTGGAAGGCCTTTTCTGAAGACTGCCAGAACAAAGATTGAAGTTTATGCTGGCACACTTTCGATGGAGGTGGGAGACACAGTAGTCCAGTTTAGTATTTTCGATGCAATGAAGGACCCTAGGGGAGATCACTCTATTATGAGCATGAACACCGCAGATGAGACTGTTGAGCCACAGTTTATTGCTGATGATGGTGCATTTGACATAGTGGGAGGAGCTTTGATTTCAGGGGAAGCTGAGGAGATGGATGGAAAAGCATGCGACAGCCTTGATTTCAAAACTGGAACTTTACCAGAATTTTCTTATTTTTTATTTTGTGATGATACTGCTATTGATAGTCCTAATCTTTTTAATAAGGTTGTTGCAGGTATTACTAAGGAGGCATACACAGGAGATGATTCTACAGGTGTAGGGGATTGCACAGAGCCCCAGGGACCACCACCATTAACTGATACATTAGGGGAAATTCAGAGGACAATCTAGAAAGTGTAGGGACTTGCATGCTGGGAGCAAATACCCAAGGATCACCAATTCCAGTTGAATGTCCACCAGAATTTGAGCCTGAGATGGAGGTATTTCTTGTAGAACCAACAGACATTTTTCAGCACGATCAGGTAAGTATTTCTTCTTTTCCTTTAGAAAATTTCAGGGAGGTGTCTAGAATTGCACGTGAAGCATATATTGATACATCATTTGTGAAAAATAATTATGAAAATTCTTTAGAGGCATCCAGACTTGATTTTATTCATTACTATGATATTCTTGAGACAGATTATGCCAAAATTGATTGTGAGAAATTTTTAGAAGAGCCTGAAATTGAAGTTGTTTATTGTGAAGAATCTCTTGCTATATCTTATGCTGAAATTGAGTGTGAAAAACTTATGGAGGTACCAGAGATTGATTTTATGGGTTGCGAAAAATTTCTTGATATACCTTATGTAGAAATTGCTTGTGAAAAATTTACTGAGGTACCAAAAATTGATTTTATTGGATGCGATGCATTTTTGGATACATTTAATGTAGAGATTGATGGTATTACACTTTTACCTTACCCTACATGCATGAGAAAGGTTTTACATGGTTTTGCAGGGTCCCAGAGATTTCTTGAGTGGGTACTCCATCTAGACAGTCTTCAACCTCCTGGAAAGATTTTCAAGAAGCATCAAGAGGGAGGAGTTGATTTTGCTTTGACTCATAGCACTCCACCTCTAAAATGGATGTTGAACATTAATCGTCCACGGTCACCTGAACATTTTTCTGTAAAGTTTAAGTGTGGGGGAGTAATGCACCACAAAAATGATACTTATCAAATGAAGGCAACTCTATCACATACTCATACTCCTCCACTACCACGATGGAGGTTATTTCTTGATAGACTCCGACCGCCAGAAATAAAGGGGAGTTTGTTCCTTCTTGTATTTTCTTTCATTGCATGTTTCATTTTTATGTTCTTTAGAAGTAGAATTTTCTTTTAAAAGAGTTCTTGCTAATAAATGCGTGAATAGAGTAGAATGAATAAATAGACATTGTAAATATCATTTTATGTCTTTTGGCATTTTTCCTTAATGAATAGAAATAAATGTATCCCTCTAGGTTATCTTCATATCATTTTAGAGTCTCTTGAAAATAAATTAAATTTGGTTGTTAAAACTTGAGGTTTGAGCTAATGGATGAAATCTTGGATGCTTGAGTACTACTTGGCATGGATTTTTGATTGAGGACTTGAGATGAATTATTTGTACCTAGTGAGGATTAGCCTTATTGTACATACATGTGATTGTACTCTAGAACTTGCTTAGGTTCTTTCAAAACCATATTTCGATGATTGGATCACATTTATAGAGGTGTATCATTTTGTTTCTTATCTCATATCAATTTTCATAAATTTCCCTTGTATCACTTCATATTTCTCATTTTCCCTACCTAATCTTCATATTGCTTCTAACTTCATTTTTCTATGGACTTGTTTGTTTGGGGATGTTCTTTGATGTTATTTTGCCCGAGACGGACAAATGATTAAGTGTGGGGAGCGGCTAGTGTTTTGGAATCAATTCGCATCAAGAAAGTACTTCATTTTGAAGAAAAAAAAGTGGTCATTTGAGTTGAGCTTGGTATCAAGAATAAGTGGGAATTCAGTTGTGAATTGGAGGTGAAGTGGATCTTAAAAACCTGCAAGGGAAACAGATGGCACGAAAAAAAATAGACAAAAAAATCTGTACCATGAAGAAAAATCTGAAATCAATGGAGTTTGTAGCACAAATGGTTGGAAAAAAAAATTGGGGAAGTATGAATTATGGAGGATAAAATCAGTAACACTTTGCTAAAGTCTGAATTGAAGTGGTAAAGTTTGAATTGAAGCAGAAAATTCTGTGCAGAAATCTGAACCAAAGTGGAAACAAGTGGGAAAAAAATCTGTGCT